>OY751317.1:34145238-34289287 GCA_963564615.1 Rhorus exstirpatorius
ACCGGTTGCCGGAACACTGAAACGGCAAAAGTTAAAACGAAGGTAAACTCGAGCCGATCGGTAAGACACGAGGTCCGCTACGTATACGACGGTCCTTTTTCTACTCACGCAAATCTCGGTAATTCCCCGTCGTTTTCACCGAAGGCAATACGATATCCAGAATTAACGCCGGAGTGGGGAAGCGATAATTATTATTATATATATATATATATATATATATACGGATAAAAAGAAGCGCCACGCATGAAAAATCGATCGTCGATCATCTCCTTTCCCCCACTCTTGTAATCCGCTCAACGATTTCATTAAATATCCGATTCGTAATTCCGTCGAATGATTATCGGAGCCAATTGCCATTATTCGATCTTATCATTAACGAGATTCCCCCGGCGCGTCATTGGATCGATTAGTTTAATTTTTGTTATTATTTTCGAAGGTCATGGGGGGGGCCCGCGGCGTGTGTCGTTCCAGCCATGGAGAGCCAAAAAATTCTCGCGACGAATCGTCACGTAAGCGCATCACCTTCTCGAAGCATTCGTAACTCTTTCGGCTGGGCTCGTCGTGTCGACTCTTTCGAAATTGCAAAAAAAAAAAAAAAAAAAAAAAAAAAATTTGCCACCTTTGGCACTGTCGCTCGCTTTCGCGTATCAAAATTTTTCGTTTCTCGCCTTTTTTTTTTTTCATTTCTGGAATCAAAGATAACTTTGAAAATTTTCGTCAATTTTTTTCCCGAGCTCGTCAGCAGCAAATTTTCGAGAAAATTTTACAATATTTTTACCTTTTTTTTTTTATTACTAACAATGTATCGTCAGATATATTGTATAATTGCTTTATCAATTTTTTTTTTTTTTATTTCCGTTTGTTGAGCAAAATTGCAACGAAATTTATATTTGTCACAATTACATCGAGTAATTGCAATTTTTTTTTTCCCATCACGTCTGATAATGGAAATTAATTACTCAATTTTTTTGCCCAACTTTGACGTGTCCCAATAAAATATTATTATTATTATTATTATTATTATTATTATTATTATTATGAGAGTGGGATAATTTGAATTATTCTCAAAATTAACAATGAAAAGTACAAGAACCATTTTATTAATATCCACTTTACAACACTTGAGGAAAAAAAAAAGTCGTCACGCGAGAGTCATCGGAGTGATAAATGCGCGACTGAATAATGCAAAAAAATAAATATCGTTCGAGAAATTTTTGCGTGAAACTCGAGACGCTTCGGACGATCGCACGTTTGTGACGATTTTTTTTTTTTTCGTTTTTTTCTGTTTCTCTCGTTTATAAATATTCCATGGTGCTCTTGTACTCAAAACCGCAACATGGATAACTCAAGATAAATCAATTCATAAACTTAACTCGAATAATTACCGCTCGTTAAACCCATAGTCCCGATTGAAAGAGAAATAAATGAATGAAAAACTTTTGTCACGCGAATTTCGTAGGTCACGAGAGAATTGCGTGACGCGAAATAAATGCAAATTCTTCATGAAAATCGAAATTTAAAAAAAAATCGCACTTTATCCCCCGGATCAACGATCAATCGTGTTTCATCAAAAGTCGAACGGTCGGGGGGTTTTTTGTTTTTTTTTTTCCGGCACTGAATAATAAGAAATAAAAATAAAATATTCCCAATCGACGTTTGACGCGTGCAATCTGCATCGAATGAGGATATAAAAAAGAAAAAAAATGAAATAAATGCGCATCTTGAGGATCATTCGTGAAAATAAACGTAAGAAAAAAAAAAGAAACCATGTAACAAAAAAAAAATGGAATTTTTGTTCAACGCCTGGGCGAGAGATAGATTTTTCGTTTTTCTTTCAATTTTTTTCCTTCGTCGCGCACGATTGTCTCTCCGTATTATCTTAGAGCTGGCTGAACAACAGATAAACGATAGGCACGATCATTCCGGTATTGGTCCAGGTGGATCCGAGCAGAGCTTTGAAGATCCACCAGACCAGACCGAGGAGTGCCCCCTGCAGTCCGAGATGAGCCCACATGAGACTGCGAATTGTCGAAGAAAAAAGAAAAAGGTAAAAAAAAAAACATTCTATTGCAATCGAATATTCAAGATATCGCGTGTCTAGGGGAATAAAGTCGTACAAGTGGCGTTACACGACTTTTATCCTCATTGCTAAAATCAGAAGGTCGTATTTTTTTTTTTTTTTAATATATTTTAAATATATATATTTTTTTAAATATATTTAATATTTTTTTTAAATATATTTTTGAATATATTTGAATATATTTATATTTTTTTTTAAATATATTTAAATAATCACGTAAAAATATGTTAAAAAACGTTAAAATTGAAAAATTTGGCCACTTAAAACCGGAACGTCGCGAGTCCCGGCGTATACGACCGTTTTTTTTTTTGGACTTAACTGAAAAGGAGGAATAATCACTTAAACTAATTCGGGGAAGGTCGCAAGCGATATTATACGACTTTCTGGCATTGGTAAAAGTAACGTAGAAACTTTTTTGGAAAAACTTTCAAAATGAGTCATCGGTATATACGACCTTGTGGTTCTAATTTGAGATAAGAAAAAAATCACAACAACTAATTTCATAAGGTCGTATGAGCCGCATAAACATTTTTCATTATTGTTATTGTTTCGGTTTTGAAAATTTTCAGTAGCGCACGCGATGTTTCCCAAAATATTGAATTCAAAAGATCTTTAATACGAATCGTAAAATGGTTCATTTTTTTTTTTCTCAGGAACCAGCAAACAAGTGCACAATTTGAATTGAAAAGCAGAGCTGGGCAGTACTTCATCGAGTACCCGGTACTTGCGATGTACTTGAAGTACAGTACTCAAAGTAAAAAGTACTTAAAAAATATTTCAAGTATTTTACTTAAATTTTCAAGTACATGTCATGTATGCAAAGTATTCACAATTAAAATTTCAAATTATTTGCTGTACTTCAAGTACTTTTTCAAGTACCAAGTATTAAGTACTTTTGAATACGTCTCGATAATGGCTGCATTTATGTGCAAATTTATAATTGCAAAAAAATGCAAATATAACGCCTTTGAATATATAATTGAGGAACGTTCCTGTGACATCTTTTGGTTATGGCTACGGTTGTTAGGGTGTCATTGTCAATGCATGGCTCCGTTTTTAACAGTCCGTGTATTATTTTGTATTTTTTTTTCAAACCTGAAGCTAAATAAATCTTAAGGAGGTTGGTCACCACCGTGCGGGAAGGGAAAATCGGGGAACGGCCGCTTGTGCGCGGTTTGCCGGGCGGGCAGCGTGCGAGAGAGAGGTTCGCGTCACAAGTTCCCGAGCGAACATTGTGATACAACGAAAGCTGTTTTATTTTTAGAATTTCTTAAGGAGATTCTTAACATCAATTTGGTGCGGCATGGGGAACGTGATGGCGCGGCACGGGCGACGTGCGGGGCAGGTTGCGTTCGGCATTTGTTTCACCAAGCCATTACTCACGCTCAATTCTGTTTACAAGTATATTTCACAATCGGAACGGTGAAAAACTTTCTTTATGGGCAAATTATATCTATGAAGGTCTGATCTGTCGTTTAAGCGGTTCTTCGGGGAAATGTTACCGTTTTTTCACTCCTAAAATAATCTCCGATCATAAGCTTCGAATACTTCTCCCATAAGAGCCCATGTATAAGAGGGCTTATTTAATGTTTTTTTTTCTCCTCAACTTACGCGGTCAAAAAATCTGAAATAATTACGGTGTATTCCTATTACCGGCACAAACCTTCCCTCAAATTTTAGAATCATTCTTACCGTTTTTCTCTGGGTTAAGAACCTCCTTAAGCATTTCGCTCTTTGCGAACTTTTTCCCAAAAATGCGATGATTATCTGGATTCATTTTCATTAAATTGTTATCATTTTTAACGTTTTTATGAATTATTTCATGAGATACATACGATTTAGCTAATGGTCGCCCATGTATAAGAGTACAACTTCAACAATTAATGGCAGGAAAACTGTGCAGAGGAATGACTTGAAATTTTGCACAGAGCCGTTATACATATTCGCGAGTATCTTCAATAAATTTGAACCAATTCTTAGCATTATGCGTCGGGTGACCAACCTCCTTAATTACATTCGTCAATACTATTTTTTAAATTATTTCTAATTCTTTGTTTAAATATTTCCGTTCCGATCCGTCTAACCTGAGTGAAATGGACAATGCGAAAGTATGTTTTGATAAAAAAAAAGTACTCGAATCAACATCAAATGAGCTCAAAGAGTACGTAAGAAATCAAATATAAGTACTAAAACTTACGAGATTTAGACCTAAAAACTTGAAAAGTATTTGATACTTGAACGTACTTCGAGTACTTAGTACTTCGAGTATTTCAAATATATTGGTAAATCTTGCGAATCAGGGCACCAGCCCAAAACGGCTCGAAATTTTTTTCTGGCACTTGTTATCATTAAAAAATAATATCCTATGTAATATTAAGGAGGGGGAAGCCTCCTAACGTCATAAAAAATATAAAAAATTGGCAATATCAAGTAATAGAAATATTAACGGATAAGAGCAGGAATCGACTCTCGATACTAACACACACGGAACTTTATCCAAAAATAATATCTCATGTAATATTGAGAAGCAGGAAGACTTTCAACGCCATATTAATTTCTTATTATCACGTATAAATTTATTATCACAAAAGAAATTTTATTCAGTGTAAGAATCAATGTCGTCGAAGAAATTCCCTGATTGCCGTAAATAAAGAATCAAATTCAACAATTTTGTCCGGGCCGCCAATCTGAGGTGCCGATTTTAAAATTGCCCAATGCTCCGGTACTTCACGAATAAAATTGGTCCAATCACACGCAGTGTTTGAAACCATTTTTAGTTCGTCTATTAGAAAAATCATGATGCAGTGGATGCAAAAGGATATAATACGCAATAAATGTACAGCATCTTTCTGTTGCAAAGTTACTATTGCGGAGCCACGACTTCATCCGTAAAGATTGTTTAAAATTACACACTTTCGGTCCTGTATCGGACCTGTATCGGACATTTTCGGTCCTGTATATATGCGAAGGAAATAAAAATAAATTGTTTTTATTTTTTTTTATGTGAAAAAGCAGACATTTTTACGTACTTCCTGTGATTTTCAGAGTGGGATGAAAATCGGATCATAATTAAATCGTACAAACAAAAATATTCTAGGATTTTCGGATCTCCGGATTTTCGAATTTTATGATTTTCTGAATTTGTATATGGGTACCCGTTAAACGTTTCATTAGCCTCGTGGCTAATGACAGCCAACGTCCTATTAATGGGTTCAGGGGTATGAAAAATGTCTGAACTTACCGATTTAAGTAGCAGGCGATGTATATCTATAGTATATCTATAGATACTTGCTATAATCCGTTAATATTGGTATAACTTAATATTGCGAATTTTTTATATTTTTTATGACGTTGGAAGTCTTCCCCCTCCTTAATATTACATAGGATATTATTTTTTTTGTATTATATTATTTTTTTAAATCCGATACTTGCTATAATCCGTTAATATTGGTATAACTTAATATTGCGAATTTTTTATATTTTTTATGACGTTGGAAGTCTTCCCCCTCCTTAATATTACATAGGATATTATTTTTTAAATATTATATTATTTTTTTAAATCCGATACTTGCTATTATCCGTTAATATTGGTATAACTTAATATTGCGAATTTTTTATATTTTTTATGACGTTGGAAGTCTTCCCCCTCCTTAATATTACATAGGATATTATTTTTTTTAATGATAACAAATGCCAGAAAAAAAATTTGGAGCCGTTTTGGGCTGGTGCCCTGATTCGCAAGATTTACCCAAATATTTAGTGCTTCAAGTACTTGAAATACTTGAAGTACTAGTACTTGAAGTATTAAACAAAGTACGTAAACACTTGAAAATTTAAAAAAAAAAAAAAAAAAGAAAACTTAAAACCAGAACGGCCGTACACGCCCGTAAATTCTAAAAAAAAAAAGTAAAACCTAAAACCAGAAATTCATATCCGCCGAAATACGACCTTTCGCTTTTAGATTTTAAAATTCCTAATTTTCAATTATTCCGTTCGTTTAAAAAATTTTTACGACAAATAACCGAAAAACAAAAATTATGATAGAAAAACAATGAAAATATTATTATGATATGTATATCGTGCTTACATATTGTCCTTGGAGCGAGCTTTATCGAGATTCTTCAGTGGCTCCTTGCTCAGATAAACGCGCACGCCTTTCGTCAGATCGACGAAATAATCCTCCCAGACGAGGGGCCTCACGTCGAGTGAAAAATTTCGTTTGTCCTCGATTGACAATGTATCGTGAAGTTCGAGAATTCGACCATTGTGAAACTTCCATTCGGTGAAGATAAATTTTTCCAAACGTTCCAGGGAATTATTGACATTGGTATGAAGACGAACGAGACTGCGCAAAAGTGAATAATACGATGGAAAATTGTTATTTTTTTTTTTTCTATCGCAACGATTCGATAATTGTGATAAAGTATCGATGATATTGAAAAATCATTTTTTTCCGATGAGTTTAACACTCACATCGGTCGGCCACCGGACAATCGAGTGAGAGTATCGAGAATATAAGCCGGTATCATGTGAACGAAGAACGCTGAGATTCGATAAAGCCATATCGATGGTACGAACTTTAAGTAGGGATACCAGACCGCGCCTCGCAACGGATATCTGTGCAGATAACTGTTTACTTTTCCCTCGACGTTTTCCCATCTGAATGGATTGCACGTGCTCGACGTACAGTGATACACCTTTATGCCGGGATCGCTAAAAAAATTAAAAAAAAAAAAAAAAAAAAAAAAACCAAAAGGATAAACTTTACGTAATAATTTCTTCGAGTTTTAGTGTCATCCGGGATATACCGATGGTTGGCAATGAAAATTGATAAATTCAAACAAACAAACAAAAAAAAACGATATTTCCAGGCAAAAAATATCGAATCCTCGATCGATAGAACATTCAGGAGAGAGGAATACGATACTTGTGATACGAAAACTCAATCCCCCCTTGGTTGCGGAGGGAGGCAAAAAAAAATTATAGCACCGCTCTCCTACTCCTCGGGAGGGGGGGCTTCGTAGTGTAAAAATTCAGTAACGATTCATACAAATTCAGCAAAGTTTCGTTCGCTGATCCAGTTTTTAAGCGTATTATAATTTGAGAAAAGTAAGCGCTCCGGCTTCGTCGCTTCGAGGCATATTACTTGGATTATTAAAATTGTTCACCGGAGCTTGTATTTCCGAAACACAAGTGGTAAGGCAACTTTGCAGAATTCTTCTGAGATCTTTGAAATTTTTCTAGTTTATTTAGTTTAAATCTATTCGCAAGAACCGCATTGATAAGATTCCTACCGGATTCTCGAGGAGCAGTATGAAAGGAGAGAGAGAAAGAGAGAGAGAGAGAGAGAGAGAGAAACAATAATAGGACTCTCTATTGTGATTTTGAAAGAGTTTCCCATGCATACCCGACCGGAAGATCAAGAGGGCCGAGTCACGACTCGGCGCCGGAATGGCAGAAAAATAAATAAAATACAGTCCGACCTCCAGATAAGAAACCCGGCAATGAGAAACCTTCACCAGTTTCTCGCTTCAAGCACTTCCACCCCGCTACGACTCGAGCTCCGAGCTCGATCGCATGCGGAAAATAATGAGATAGACAGACAGAGGCAGCGAGCGTGCAGCGCGCGCCTGTTGGGGGTATCCGAATTCTAGGAAAAACTCTTCCCCTCGGGGGCTTTTGGTTTCGTATTTGGAGGTCGGAATGTATAAAAGTTATACGAATTTTGATCCTCGGCGAGACATCATTAACGTGAAACCGATAGAATTTCGACCCTCGTCAAGAAGATCATCAAAGAGAAGATAAAATAACGTTTAACCTCGTATTTTTATCAATAATGATTATAATTATAAATAATGATTAAAAAAAAAAAAAAGAAACAAGCAAGAAAACATGCATTTCTTGTATTTTTTTTTCATAATTGTAGAAACAAAAATTAGAAGCGCGATAGGGAGAATTTAAAGGCTGTATTAAAAAGCATGGATGCGCAAGATATTGTTGGGATGATCTGGGAACGAAGAGAGGTGAGAGATATTGAAGCAAGAATAAAGATGGGATTAGAAAAATTAAAGAAATTAGAAAAGAGATTAGAAAAATAAATCTAGGAGATTAGAAAAATTAATTAAACGCTGAAGAAGGAGGAGGAGAGAATAAAGGAATCGACTTACAATTATAAATACAAGTTTTTGGCGGAGAGCGATATTATGCCTTCGAAATACTGGTCCGAGGAAAATGTAAAGGGCAAGGAGTAAGGAATGTATGTGGGCTAGGATAAGATGCGGAAATGTAGGGAGAGCGGGCAAGAAAGGTGAGAGAGATCGGATGCGCAGAATATGCGAGGAGCGGGATGAGACTTTGTAGCATTCGTTGGTGTGTAAGAAAAGTAGAGAGCGCGCTAAGGAAAAGGCAAGAAAAAAAGTGGAAGAATGGTTGGAAGGAATTAGGAGTACGAACGAAATTTTTTTTTTCAATCATTGGGGCGCATAATGTGGAGCAAGTAAAAATAATGAGGACGTATTTTTTTATTTTTCGTTAAAAATGACAGATGCATCTGTTATAGACAATTTAATTTCACGGATTTTGATATATATATAGATTATAGACTGTTTCAAAATAAATGGATAATTTTTTTTTTGCTTTACACAATCTTAAACTATACTTGGACATCAAAAAAATAATCCTCGCGAAAGGAGGGGCCGGTCCTTCAAGATTTAGAGGTATCTCATCGAACTTTTGTCTTTTTTTATTTCGTTAATGACTAATTCTTATAAAAACCGAACACCATTCTGACTGACACATTTTTTATTTGGCTGAAACTTTTTTTACGGGTTCTATGTCGAAAAAAAAAGATACGTGTTCGAGGAATTTTTTTTTTTTTTTTTTCTGATAGAGGGGGTTGAAAGTTTGAGATTTTCGTGATTTTTGCCTTGGAGACTCATTTTCAAAAATTCATAACTCCGGTTATTTTGAAGCTAGAGAAAATTTTTTTTTTTTCATTTTGAAGATAAAAGAGTGAATTTTGAGAAAAAAATATTTTTAAAAAAATTTATAAAAAATTTCATATTGTTATAAACAATTGAAATGTTCAAATCAATTTTTAACCATGGCCCCCAAGTTTTAACGATTTCTTAATACAACCATCGTATTCTACGTCAAATTTTCTATAAAAAACGTACTTTTTTATTAATGGAGAAATTATGTTTACTGGTAGAGATAAATTAATTTATCTAGCGCGATCTTATCTATCTGTTTTTCTAACTCCACATCGTTTTTCTCAATAACATTAATGATTATTCAACTCTTAGTCTATTTTGTCAATCGAGTAAAAATTATTATTATTAGCAAACAGAACTTTATGATTAATTGAACAAAATAATAACATGTTAGCAAATGAAAAAACAATGAATTACGATTTTTATAAAAATTTTCGTAAAAACGTTATTTATCAGTAGTTAATAATCTCCTACTTAATTGTAGGAGAAAGTACAAAGTAGGAAGTACTTTAAAAGGAAAGTTGGAGATTATTGATATTGATTTTTGTATTTTTTTTTGTTTTGTTTTTTTGCATATATCGACGTGTATATCGACCGATAATTGTTGCTGCGATCATCAAGATCGTTTTTTCTAGTATATTTATACATAAGTTTGGAATATATTTATCATTTTAGGACTAGAAAAACGTTTGTTCCATCCATGCAAATTAATTATTCACGTATTAACGAAATAAAAATGACAAAAGTCCGATGAGACACCTCTGAATCTTGAAGGACCGGCCCCTCCTTTCGCGAGGATTTTTTTTTTTTATGTCCAAGTATAGTTTAAGATTGTGTAAAGCAAAAAAAAAAAAAATTATCGATTTATTTTGAAACAGTCTAACATAGATATAGCGTAACATGCGTGACGTCATAATGTTATATTTTTCAATTTGTTATATTAACGGCAATTTTCATTCAAATAAAAAAATTAAAAAAATACGTACTAAATATTTTTTCCTAAACTACCAGATTTTGAAATTAAAAAAATTTCATTCATACTCCCAATTGACGAAGTAGCGATCGTAGGAGAAGTAATAAATTAATATGCTACAGGGAAAAATACAAAAAGGAATTCGCGCATAATTCAGGGAAATTGAAGAGGTATGGGAAAAAAAGGAGTCTGGAGATGGAGAGCGGGAGAGCGGAGGAATGAATGGGATGGCTGTGTGAGAATTGGTAGAAATTTAAGATATATAGATTTAAGGATGCGGGAGGAGCAAAGGAGTGGACAAGGAATGTAAAATATGAGCGGGAGATTGTATAAGTTTTGTAAAAAAAAACTTTTCAAAAGTTATGCAAATAAAAGTTATTGATTGATAGAAGCGCAATAACTGCATGAAAAATGAATATTTAAAATATTAATTTTTCAAGAATCATGAACATCCAATGTTTTTCAATTTATAATATTGAATCAATGAAATTTCGAAATTCAGGCACTTTTATGGGCAGACAAGGAATGCAATAAAAATTGCACAAGCTTTCGTTTTTTTTTTTTTTGCTAACGAACTTTCTTGATATTTCGTCAGAGATGGATGGATGGGGGGGGGATCAAGAGATTGAGCTCAGGAATTTGCTTACTTTTCGCGTCCGGCGTTGTAACCAGCGACAATCAGCGAATTTACGACAATGTCGACGGGAATGTAATCGTAAACGAGAGATTTTCCAATGGGCAATCGTCGAACGACACCTCTGCTCGCTCCCATCAGAAAGCCCTGAGGTCCGTTCTTCGATATCGTCCAACCGGGAATCGGTTCTCTCCAAGCTCCCGTGACTGGACCGCGATTGAATTTTATTCGTCAATTTTATTCAGAGTTGCGCCAAGTTCATTTTTTTTTTAAATTTTTTATTCACTTACTCATGGAAGGTCTCACGATCGCGGATCGTACATTCGCCTTGACGATTTCATGCTCGGCCAAATGCTTGGTAAACGTATAAGCGTTTGCATGCTCCTTAATGATTTTCGGAGTGGCCTCGCTGAGAGCCGACTCCTCCGTTTCTTCGACGATTTTTAAAAGCTCGTCCACGTTCGTCGGAGCGGGATAGATTTGTTCTTTGACGTCGGTAAGAAAAGAATTTACATAGGCGCTGGATACGTGAACGAGAGCCTAAATGAACAATTCGATTTATCAAACAATTCATTCGTTACTCATATTTAATAATATCAATTATAACGTATTCAAACGATTATCATATTTATTTAATTGTATTATCTTATATTAATGCCATATATATGCCTTAAAATAGGATAAGTAGATCGTAGGTAGAGTTGCGGACAAGTGCAAATGCACTTTCGCAACTCGAATATGTAATCTTAATCTTAATTATATAATTGTAAATTATTGTATAATTCAAGATTAAATAAATCAAATCAAAATCAAATCAAATCAAATATAAATTATATTATCTTATATTAATTATATATTTGTATATCATCGTTTAAATTTTAAATTCAATTTTGTTTATATTTGTATTTTCTCGAAAATTTCTCTCCTAGCGAAACTTCAACTTTTCAAAGCCGGGGGAGCAAATTTAAATAAAATTGCACTTCCGTGTCCAACTTTCGGATTAACAGTTTACTTTCTAGGACATCCATCCGCAGAGGTAAAATTTACAAAATATTTCTCTCCACGCTTTGGCAAATTTGTTCATCGGGCTCAAGTTTGCGGGAGCGCTCGGAATAAAATCTTAGATACAATTTTTATGGAGAGTTTTCTAAGATATCCGGAAATTATTTTATCCCGCCTCTCTCTATGGCATGGATTTTTATGACGTTGAAGCTTGCATCGTTGAAATACAACGAAGATTTTTTTTTTTTAAATAATTTCCAGTATTGTCTGGAAGTCGAAAATCGTTTGAATCTTTTTTTTTTTTTTTTTTGTAACCCGGGGGGCCTAAATATGCCAGAAAAGCGTTAGCAATGCCGGAAATGATTTTTTATTTAAAAAAAAAATTGTTTTTGCTTATGATTTAATTTCAATGGCTGATAAATTTGGTTCCTTGTTGAGCATAAGGTAAAGTTTGTTGATGCTCGGTTTGCCACTAAGCGTATCTACATTCGATCTGATTCATCTCTGGTAGCAATTCGTCAGAGATTTTTTGCTCGAGCAAAGGAGCATTCATTTATTGTTTATCGTTAATATTCGTAGATTGAGCTTTAAAAATTTAATACCGAAAAACCAGACACATTACGACAGAGTAACATTATTAAATTAATTTCATATTGAAAAATGCATGGCATAAAATTTATCATCGCTCGACCGACATTACGACTTCCGATGTGGCTGTATCATTTTATTTTTTTACTTCCGCCCTGTCCGAGCATAGATGGGGAATTTTGAAAAAAAATCTCACAAAGGGGAACGGAGAAAAAATTTAAGGCTCGCTCTCGATATTCGTGTTCGATCATGATGTAGATTTAATTAGCAGCGATTTTCTTATGCGAGGTGTTCTTTCGGCTTGACAAAAAAAAAATTCCAGGGACCAGGAGCGCCATTGTTAATTTAATACGGATGGAAGATTTTTTTTTGCTCGAGCGTTACAGTGAATAATCCCTGAGGTAGTTTAACCGACGGAAAAATCTCTTATAAAAAAATTTTAAGTTATTGGGCGATGAGATAAGGAATATAAAATTTGTGACAAATTGTTCAATATTTTGTCGATTAAAGATTCATAATGAAATATTTACCTTCAAATCTCGGATTTCCTGACTCAGCTGAGCGACCCTTCGCGTGCCCAACAAATTTATATCGATCGCCGATCTGAGGCTAGCTTCGAAATCCAAAGAGGCCGCCGAATGAAAAACTACCTGAACACGCTCGACGATTGTCAGCCTATCCGCGGAGGATAGGCCAAGATTTTCCTGACTAACGTCGCCGGCCACGGGAATCAATTTTTTAAAACATTCTTTCCCTTTTTCCTCGATCAGTCTCTCGAATATCTGAAAAAAAAGAAAAAAAAAATTCGAATCCACGAAGCATGCACTTTGTCTGATAATCTTTACGAATAACGAGAACGCGCTTGACAATCTATTGCGCGATCGTTCTGAAAAATATGAAAATTGAATGACAAAAAAAAAATTGCGTCTTACCGAATTATTAACGATTTCTTCGAGTCTCTCGGAGATTTCCTTGCCCTTTTTCGGTCTCAAAAGTAGATAGATATCTTTGATATCGGGACACGATCTCAGCAGTTTTTCAATCAGACAAATACCGAGAAAACCGGTACCGCCGGTTATGAAAACGCTCTTGTCACGATAGAAATCCGTCACTCTCGATGCCATCTTCGATAATCTTTATTTTCCACGATATCACAAATACTTTTTTTCGTGACAAGAAATATTTTTCCTCGCATAAAAAAAAAAAAATCCCACCTAACCAAGATTCCGAGGAGAAAGAGGGAACACGCGCCGGTCTTTAGCGTCGCGAAACGTGCGTGTTGACGCGCGGTTTTACAACAATAAACGGTTGAACGAAAAAAAAAAAAAAGTATTTATATACACGTACATGCACACAGGACGAAAGTTTCGAGCGAGAGCACCGCCAACGTCGAGAACTCGACTGAACACAAAATTGCGTGTTGAACGTTTCATAAACTCATTGTGTACGACGGTCTTTCCTCGAAGAAGTGAGAGAGCACGCGGGTACAAGGTGGCCGAGGAAGCGAGAAAGTTACTACTTACTACATTATTGACAGAAGCGGCTAGACTTGCAGTGATTCTCAACCGATCATCTTTATTTTTCTTCTATTTCATAAATATAATATCGAATAATGGCTTGCGAATTATTTTTATATAATGCAGATTGGAAAATTTAACAAGAATACAACTGTACAATACGAATATCAAGTTTTTTTATCGTTAGGAAAACCCTTGATTTAAAAAAATGATTCCTCCCTTACCGACATACCAATTTTGTCGTTTGTTTTTTTTCAATAAAAAATCTGATATCCTTCGCCGCGACTCCTGCAATCATCATCAAGGACAATATTGATAATCAATTATTTCTAATAATCTTCGGTACATACTTTACATTGTCTTCAATTTATTTAATAGCGAGGTAATGTTGACCAAAGGCGGTGGATGATTAATGCGCGCGCGCACATATCGCAAGAAACTTCCGCAGACCAGTGGTTCTCAAACAGTCAAACAATCTTACAGAGATGAAGCGCGGCAGTTACCTCTCGCTTCCTGTAGCTTCTTGCAAAAGCGAGAGAAAAAAAACTGCAGAAATCCTTCTCCGGGTAATTAAGATTTTTAAGAACCACACTGGGGACATGAGAATGGCAGGTGAATATTGCGCAGTATGTTGTTGAATATTGTGTTCATCACATTTTGTCACGACACCGCGAGCTCAAATAAGCCTCGCGACCTTATAGAAATGATGAGACTCACGCGGTAGTCACTGCGGAGATGCTTCTTTATTATATTCTCTTTGGGGAATATCCACGCGAAAGAAATTACATAAAGCACGTTGATTTTTGTTTTGATTTTCAGCCTTGAGTTAAAAAAAAAAACCTGTGTCTTGTAACATTGGTTTAGTAAAGTGATCTTTGGACCATTGCGATTAGCGTAATAATAATGCTCGTTATTCATACAGATGATATATTTATTGGAGTAGTTCTCGTAACGTTTCACACAGATGTATATATGTGCGCATAACATATTTTTAATATTATAGATATATATATATATATATATCTATTTTTTGTTGTTCGGGCGTCACTAGAGACTCGCACGCACATATATCACTTTGAATATTACTTTCTACAGCGGGGTCATCCACAAATGTGACATTATTCTCATATACACCCAGAGCAACAAAAAAATACAACCAGGCAAAAAATATTGCAATTGCCCGGTAGTTCTAATGAATGATGGAGCGTATCATATGTATCTCTAGACTTTTTTTTTGCTGCTATCGCTTATACATAAGCAAGTTTTTACAATTGGACATGCGGCTGAAGTATGATGAGGTACTATATGTATTACATTATATTATATACTATCGATAATTATAATTTTTTTTTATTGTCAAAATTGCCAATTTTTTTGAAAAAAAAAATTACAAATTTCGAAATTTCCCATAACTCAAAGTTTCCTCTGTGTGCTCAATATGGAAGATTCGAATATTTAGCATTGTGAGAAATTTTGGGAAAAAAATTTGAATTCTTTTATCTTCGATATACTATGAAAACTGTTGTTCAACATAAATACAGCTTTTATGCCAAAAAAAAAAAAAATTCTTTAAATATGCGGTCATCCTTTTTTTTTTTCATCAGCAGATGAGATAATTTTTTTCAGTTACTCAATCTTATTGCTTCAAAGTGTATAATTTATTGAGGAGGTAGGTAAGGCATTGAAGGACGCAATGAAAGTTCTGGTAGGAAATGCGTTATCAATTTTGGGACGTAAAATAAAAGATTCATTGGATTTGCAAGAAATATTTATTGACTGATCGTTCAAGTATTATTTCTCTGTTCAAATTAACAAATTGGTACATATAAAGGTGAAATTTGTATACGTCGGTCAAAATCTCAAAGTTGGTTCAAATCGTGGGGTGAAATTTTGGTTGAAAAAGGAAGATTGAGGATGGATCATCAATGAAAGAAAGATTTTTTAAAGCCACGTTAGGAATAATATTGAAAATCCGGCTATTAGACCGGCGCTCGTGGTCGTCAGTGATCCAGACAGAAATACCGCGAGAAAATACCAGAACACGACGAAAGCCAGAGACGGTGTTACAGCCGCGATAATCTTCAACCTGCGGGGGAAGTCGAAAACGTGCGACATCAAAAGTTTCGTAATTATAATTCCGGTAGCAAAAAAAAATTTGATGACTCTCGTATATACGCGACGGTAGAAAGGAGAAATTGTCCTGCTACGACGTGTGACAGCAGTGCATTATTCGTGTGCTTCGTGTGTGTTTACACGAATACATAAGAATATTTTTTTCTCTCGGATTGCTATGACACACACATATATATATAGTTACGTTTCGTTATAACGTAACTATTTAGTTCTCTCATCTTTCTCTCTCGGGGGCTTTCTCCGTCGCCTCGGGCGAGGAAAAAAAAAATCATTGCGAATCGACTTGTGATCGGTCGCTCACAGATGGTGTGCCGGTTGTTACAAAGAGAGAAAACGTTCCAAGGTTCAACGAAAGGAGCGTGAAGTAAAATAGGAAAGCTAATCGATCGGTACCGTGTACAAAGTATAAATATATATTTTGGGTACAATTAAAGACGCGGTAGCCTCTCGACGCCAAGTAATTAAAGAAATTCAAAAGATATATATAGCTTTATATATAGTGTATGAAGTAGGGAAAATTTTTCTTAAAAAAAAATATTAATTTTAAGTATATATGTATCCTAAAGATTTTTTTCCCTTATATATGCCGAGCAAAGAGGGACGAAAGTAATCGCGGGGGAAAAAAATCTGTACAAGCTCGAAATTTGCAAATGTTATGTATAAATGTATTTGGCCTTTTTTTTCGAGAATTAAAAAAAAAAAAACGAAATCAAAATATTTCAAATGAATTAAAAGATAAGGTTCTTTAATGAAATTATAAAAGCCTCGAATTAAGAATCTTCATCTTACGGCGAAATAATTGAAAATACTATTTAAATTCGGAAATAAATATTATAACGCATGCGGTGGGATAATTAAAAAAATGCAATATCGTAATAAATTGGAAATCTCCAATCGTCTCTTGGAAAAAAACTCGCTGTTTTTTTTCCTTCTTTTTTTTCTGACGCTATGCGGACAAAGTGAGAAGCTCTCTAAAAGAGCTGTGTTCTCCGTCAGCATTAAGGATTTCTTGCTTACCGTTGCATACGACGTCTCGCTCGGTCGGTAGTCGTAGATCCTTCTTTGTGAAAATATCGACGCATACCGAGGACGCAGATCTCGAAATAACGATCCCACGAGATCTCGCTCGGATTCATCGGATGAGCTTCTCGCTCGTTCGTCACGAGTCCTTCAGCGAGCGCTATTGTATTGCGACGCGAGAAGCTCCATTCGCGCGTTGCGAAAAAACGCGTGTGCGCATCGCCTTTTGCAAATTTTTGCTGTACAGCGAGTAAACTGAGATATGAAAGAAAAAAAAAGAAGAAAAAAAAGATCATGCATGAATAGATTTTTTTGTTCCAATGCTTTTCTTATTATTCTGCTCTGCGGATTATTATATCACTTTATAGCTCTCGTAGTAAAAATAAATGGAGAAAATTCGAGCACGGATATCAGAGGCTATATTTACTGGGCTATTTTTTTCAGACCATTGCATTCTTTATTTATCGATTCTCATCCTCTAAAAGTGCACAGTTGGACCTCGAAATACGTTTTGCGAAGGGGAATCGCTGATAATTGAGTCTAAGAGATGCCTCGTTGGACATATAAATATAAGTAAATCTTGTCGGCTAAATCAATGGTCTCTTCAGACTCGTGTCACCTTTGAGGTGAACATTTTTTACTCTTAGGAAACACGAAAGTTCGATATTTATGGGGGAAAAAAAATTACAAAAAAACGTTTCTCAAGCGAATTAAATGATTTTTCGGTATAATTACGTGTTTTTTTTCTTCTTTATACAAGAAGTAAAATATTATACGTTCACTCACAGATGTTTTTGGCCAGGACGTTTGAATTGCCAGAGCATATTGAATATATAAGCTGGCAAAAGTTGAAATATGTAAACAACGGCGATGTTTCTCAGCCAATTTTCACGGGGACTGGCCGCCGGATACCAAACGACGATTTTGCAAGGATGCAAACGACAATATTTCACAATATCGTAGCAATATTCGGACCAGGTTGTGGAATTTTTCGAGTCCGAGGTACAATGAAAAATTGTCATTTTATCGGGATTCGCGGAGGCGTGTATCGATGCAGCTAGTATCGTCGATACGACCAGATCCACTGGTATTATGTCAAGCCGACCGTCGGGCTTGGCTTGAAAACTAATAATAAAAAATAAAAAGTAAATCGTATTTTTTTTTTTCGTACACTTCGCTGTTTTCGTTACGGAGATCATGATAATCGATAGTATGGCGTGAACTAACGTTCGAAAAATACCCTTTCCTATGCCAGCGATAAATCCGCATGCCCCGTTGTTTACATTGTCGACCCATCCGGCCGTTGGCCGTTTCCAAGAATTCAGAACAATACTGGGCCTTACTATTGACAATGAGACATTGCCTCTCTCGGCTTTTAACACATTCTCGGCCATATTTTTCGTGAACGTATACGTGTTTGCGTGATCACCGAGAAACTCGTTGCTTCTCCTTTCTATTTCCTCGGACGACATTTTTGAGATCTTTTTTTATTGAAATTTAAAAATAAAAATTTTAATAATTTTACGGGTAAACGAGTAAACGTGAGAAAACGAAAAATCGTTTATAGATGGAATAAAAAAAAAAAACAAATTTGAATTTTTAATACTTCGAAGACGAGGCACGGCTATACCGTTCAATTTATTTTATTTTGGAAATTCAAAATAAATTAAAAAAAAAAACCCCCCCTCAATAAGACGATTAAATTAATTTCGACTCGTTATTTTTAATTTAAATTAATTTAAACGAAAAAAAACTTTTGATCTCGGATTATTTATGAATAAATGAATGAAGAAAAAAGAAATGTACTGCACACATGAAAAATCGAATAATATTAAATTTCGTGCATACGAACCATATCGGTAAATTCGATCGGATCGATTTTCGTAGGATAGACACGTTCCTCGAGATGCTCGTCGCTGTTTATCGTGCAATTCGCATAAGCCGTTGATACGTGCACCATCGATTTTATATTTTTCATTTTCTTCGTAAAATGAAGAATATAACGAGCTCCGAGGAGATTTATTCTCACCGCGGATTCCAGCTGTGTCGCGAACGATATCGAAGCGGCCGAGTGAAATACGTGAGTACAGGTAGACAGTAGAATATTACGATTTTGGTCGGACAAACCGAGATCAGCGATCGTTACGTCACCCGGTATAACTTCAACTTTTTCCAACGATCTCGCATCCAGCTCCGCGAATAACTCGACGAATAACAAAATTTTTTATTTTATCGTTAACATTAATTTACGATAAAAATTCTATAATTATTGACGTTTTGTTGTAATTATAGAATTTTCATCGAATATTTGCAATTAAAAGAAGTAAAAAAAAAAGAATGAAAAAATATTGCAACGATTTATCGTGAAATTTTCATGTAAATCGTTCGCGAGCAATTAATGTCAATTAAGGAAATTATCGTAATTATTTTCTTTGGTAAAAAAATTGTAAATTATCAAATTAATTATCAACAAAATTATATTATTTATCAACGATCAAATTAATAATAATTTACGAATGTTTAAAATAACTTTACGAAATTGGAATTTTTTAATTGAACATTTTTAATTGAAAGAAATAATAACAAACAATATTGCAACGGCTCATCGTTGATTTTTTAAATGGAATTTTCACGTGAATCGTTCGCGAGCAAATAATTTCAATTAAGGGAATTATGGTAATTATATACTTTGGTAAAAAAAAAAAATTATAATTTAAAAAGGTTTTGAAATAATTTTACATCCAACTTTGACTTTTATTTTTATTTCCTTGAATTTTCACTGATATTGAAAGAATTAAACAATTGAAATAAAGAATAAATAATTTTGAAAAACTTACCGGAGACGCCAAGATAGCATCGAGTCTTGATCGTGGCTCAAGTCCTCGTTTCTCGCGAACGAGAACGAAAATCTTTTTAGGCCCAGGATCAAGACGTAATATACGTTCGAGAAGCGAGCCACCGACGAAGCCAGTGACTCCGGTCAATAAAACCGTCGATTCGTTCAACGAACGATTTATCGAGTATCCTTGCATAGTCTCGGTATATTCGAAAAAAATTTTATCTCTTCACCGCGAACTCTCGAGCTTTTCTAACTCGTGAAAAAAAAAAAATCGAAATAAACGACCAGAGAGAGAGAGTGACCGACCCCCCGTTCGATGCAATGCGAAAAAAAAAACATGCTTACGTTTGCAAATTCCACTTGTCGACATAATAATACCTCATTGAAATTGTACATGAAACACACGTGGACAAAATCGTTTCGATATTGGGGCATTTCTAGAATTTGCTCATGTACCTCGACGTGACCTATTTTGAATTTTCCATTGTTGAATTTTCGTGAGAAACTTTTGTGTTTTTTTTTGCTTGTATCCAAAAAGTTTAGAGAATTTTTTTTTTTTTTTTTCAAAACAAGACGAGAGTATTTTGAAACACTATTGAAAAAAATGAGGTGTCTGCCAAAATTGGCAAAAATCTAATTGTACGATTTGCAAAATTCTAACAAATTGAAAAATGAAGAAAAAATCATAGCTATGGATGAACCGTGGGATGTTTTGAAGTTTGAAGAATTGCGAAAAAAGTAAGTACGAAGTAAACAAAAATTTTTTGAATCAAATAATTTTCAAGCAAAATATATGAAATAAAAATTAAATTGAGATTTTTTTTTTCACGAAAATAATTGAAATATTATTTTTTGCTTCCTCATTGTTTTCATGAAAAAAAAAAATCGCGATTTTCATCCCAGAGTTCCTAAAATGTGTCAAAATGTGTGTTGTGGACTCGCAAAATTCAAACCTCTATAACTTGAGAACGGTTTGAGCCTCAGTTTGAGCTACAGCGCTGCCTTTTCGTAGACATGTAAAGCAGTACCGACCCTTCTTTTACTGGAATTTTCGTCAAAATTTCTCGAAAATTACAAATTTTATGTAATTTTGAAATTATAAAAAAAAAATTCCATAATTGCTCTAACTTTCACAAATTTTAAGATATCAGGCTAAATTTTTTTTACAAAAATAGGCCAGGGAATAAGGATTTTTGGCATTCAATTTGGCAAGAATCGCTCGAGGGGTTCGTAAAATTTTGAAATTTTATTTCATAAAATTTTGAAGCTTTTTAAAAATGTCTGTGATCGTTTTTTGATGGAAAAAAAAAATGTTTTGTTTACTTTGCGCTTAATTTTTTTTCGTAATTCTTCAAACTTCAAAACATCCAGCTATGATTTTTTTCAAATTTTGTTAGAAATTTTGCAAATTGTACCATCGACGTTTGCCAATTTTCGCGCAGACACATCTCATTTCTTTTTTTTCAATCGTTTTTCAAAATGCTCGCGTTAGTGTTAACAAAAAAAAAACACTCATCAATTTTTTGGGCACGTGTAAAAAAAACCGAAAAAAATATAAATATAGTATAAAAATTAAATATATATGGGGCATTCCACGTCAGATGGACCTGACCAAAAGTCTGACCCTCTCAGAATTAGTTTAAACTTTGTGGGAACTTTCTGTTACTTGTCGAGGATATTTACGATTTTTTTTAGATTTTTATTCGACGACGTTTGGACGTTAGCATTTGATATGATAGTATATGCGGAAATCGAGAATGTCCGAAGTTCAATTAAGTATAACTCGAAAACTATTGATTATATAAAAAAAAGTTGCATATAAAAAAATTTCCGTTTTGAGTAAACTTTAATGGAAAAATATGCTAAAATTTATCGAGACCGCTGAAGGTTCTTAAAAACTCAAAAAATATTAGTTTACGAGATTTTTCAAAAGCGGTCAAATTTTTTTCGCTTAAAATTTTAGAGGATATTCCTCTCTCAGTGTTCAAAAACTTGTATAAATTTCATCATGGGCCGGGATTTGGTTTAAAAGTTTTGGAATTATTTAATATGATGTCAACGACAGGACGACATGACATGACAGTGTTTAGGAAAACTATGTGAAAGAAGAAGCTCGTAACTTTGAAACCGAATCCCGGCCCATGATGAAATTTACACAAGTTTTTGAATACTAAGAGAGGGATATCCTCGAAAATTTTTAGCGAAAAAAATTGAACCGTTTTCGAAAAATCTCAAAAACCTAATAGTTTTTGAGTTTTTCAAGAACTTTCAGCGACCTCGATAAATTTTTGCCTATTTTGGCGTTAAAGTTTACTCAAAACTGACAACTTTTTTTATAATCAACTTTTTTTTATATAATCAACAGTTTTCGAGTTATACTTAATTGAACTTCGGAAATTCTTGATTTCCGCATATATTATATCGAATGCTAGCGTCCAAACGTCGTCGAATAAAAATCTAAAAAAAAATCACAAATATTCTCGACAAGTAACGGACAGTTTTCGGAAAGTTTGAACTAATTCTGAGAGGGTCAGGCTTTTGGTCAGGTCGATCTGACGTGGAATGCCCCATATGTGCAGGGACGTAAATGATCGCTAACGCTAGATAGACACGACTATTGTATTAAATTGTTGTAAATATTTGATTACGGTCCTACGTATGGTCGAGAGAGAAATAGAGAGAGAGAGAGAGAGAAAGAGAGAGAGAAAGAGAGAGAGAGAGAGAGAGAGGACGGATGAGAGTGTACGGTTTGTTTGACGTGATGAGTTCATCGCGTAAAGCAAATGAAAAGAGGGCTCTTGGCCTCTGCGACAATGAAGAAAAAGTGTCCGCGAGACTTTGAACGAACATCCGGAGGACTCGGGGCGGGGGAAAGAGGATTCCGCGAAACGCCAAAGAGATTTTTCAACCTCTCTGTCTTCTGATTCTCGACTTTTCCTTTTAATTCAATGAAAATAAAAAAAATTCAAAAAATCTCTGGACCAAGTTCGTACATTTTATAATATGTTTTTTTTTTTTTCAATAAATAAAAACGATTTTATTCATAGGTATAAGCCCAATGAATCCGGGAGCTTCACGCTCAAAAGTTCGAAAAAAGTTTTTCATTTTTTTAAAAGGCCAAACAAAATAAAATAGCATCGAAACGATTTTGGAAAATACGTCTTTTTTTATTTTTAAATCGTTTCCATATTTTTTTTTTCAATAAAACTATTAATAATAATAAATCTCCTATGTGTAATAATCAAGTTGGATATTGTTAAAAAAAAAATTTGAAATTCATCGGTTAAAAGTCAATATTGAATTGAAACCCGCGTGCGTAAATTATTTAAAAAAATTTTTTAAGAATACGTAAAATAAAAATATTTCATCACAAGGACTCGACAATAATCGCCATCGTGCTAATTAATCCTCAATACTATATACCAATAGACAGGACGTACCGCAAAAAAAAAAAAAAATTAAAGTCTCTTTACTCTTGCTAATTAAATCTAGCCTTCGTATGTTTCTCGTATTTCCCAGCAGCACTTCTGTTTACCCGACTCTCCCATCCTTTCTTGAAACAAAAAAAATTAAATAAAGTTTTTTTTTTTTTTTTCTTCGGTCGAGGAAGCGACGTATTTTAATCTTTGTCGGTTCGTAGACGCCCCCCTCTCCATCTGCTATTGAATACATTTTTAAAAAATCGTTTACCACAATATGGTTCATCAAGAATCAGAGATTTTTTTGTTTCACATTTTTGCATACATATTTTTCCATATTTCCGTGTCCATATTCCATATTAGTGGACTCGCAAAGTTTCCAGTATACGGCATAATTGGTCAAGCCGTATTTATAAAACATTTTTCTTTTTTTTCTTTCTATATCGTGAAATTTGCAAATGAGTATTGACAGGAGAACTTGCGTCATCATTATCAATTGCGCGACTGCACTCTTGACTGAAGCGCATACGGAATTATGCGAGTATCGAAAAAAAAGAAAAAAAAAAATAGTGGAATTCTTGTTTTTTTTTATACACATAAAAAAATTAAAAATTAAAATTATATTTCATGAAAACAAAAAAAAATTATTAATAATTTTCGTGAAAAATAATTAACCTCTTGTAAAATTATGATCCATCGATAGACTTTTATTTTCAATCATTCTGCATAAATGAGAAGAAAAAATCCAAAATTATTATTCCAAATTATTGCTAATTTTTCGAAATAACTTTTGACGAAACAAAATTTGTTTCAAACATCAAAGAATCAATGAATAATGATTTTTAATCGATAATCATTGCTCGTTGTAATGATTATTTTGCAAAAAAAAAAAAAATCATGAATAATTAATAATTTTATTATCAATAGATTCTTAATAATTTAAAAAAATATATATTCAAGTCGCAGCAGGGAGAGTGAAAGCGCGATATTAAGACCTGCTCTACTCGAAGGGAGCGCTCGTCGCATATATACAATACGTGTCGCACGGTCCTCAGAGCTTTTAAAGCTCTGAGCAACGCGGGCTTTATAGTCTGGTAGTATAGACACTGAGATGGTTATAGGAAAAAGTACGTTGACCCTGCTCTCTCTCTCTAGCATCTCGCCAACAAGGGTCCGCCTCGCAGCGTGGGACTGTGTGTAAACGTCGTTTCATTCAAGCGACGAATAAAATAATAATCGCGCGATTGAACATGATTATACCGAATATAGCTGGTTTCTATGAGCAAGAACGAGAGACGAGAACGAAGATAATCACATGAATGTACCTGAGACACACGGAATCATGTGTAATAATAGTAATAATAATAATACTACTCTTATAAAGAATATTAATCGTGCTTAAGAATTTTTTTTTCTTACAATTCATGCATTAAATTTGTTGCAAAACAATTTTTATCTTCATTTATTGATTTATAATTATATTTAAAATATTTTTTTAATAATTTTTCAACCGTAGCGAATATTGACTTTTTTTTCAAACTTATAATTATGGAATTATGAAAAAAAAATTTTTTTTCAATATTTAAGAATTTTTTATTCCAATGATGCTGATACAGAGCGCACGTCACTGCACCAATGACCTAACGTGACATTGCCTTTCTCTCGGGGACGAAAAAATTCCACTCCAAAGTCAAATGTTTTATTTTTTTTTCCTCCCTCAACAAAGTCCGCGGGCAAATATTATTTTTACCGTCGAGTAGAAAAGGCATTTTTGATAAATTGACGTAGGTAGTATCGACCATGCATATGTTTACGCGCATATATAAAG
This sequence comes from Rhorus exstirpatorius, assembly GCA_963564615.1. Taxonomy (NCBI): domain Eukaryota; kingdom Metazoa; phylum Arthropoda; class Insecta; order Hymenoptera; family Ichneumonidae; genus Rhorus; species Rhorus exstirpatorius. The sequence goes on from OY751317.1 coordinate 34,170,264, forward strand.
TAAAATTCTATGAAAAACTGAGGGTTTTTTTTTTTTTTTTTCAACAGTGAAGAATGATTCATGGGAGCAAGGTTCAACGAGTATATAGCTGTGAATGCAAATATGGGGTTTTGCGAGTAACGAGGAAGCCGTAAAAATTGATCGTGACGAGGCGCTAAACAATATGCAACTCGCACATACAATCGTTCGAGGATCAAACGTTAAAACGTTTTTATCGAAATAAGTGAATGAAGAAAAAAAAAAAAAAATGCGTGAAAATCATTTACAATAAAAAATTTACTTTAAAGTTCATCAATATTAAATTCAATCATCAATTAATGTTAAACAACAAACGAGCGTTTAGAAAGATTTTTTTGCAGAAAAAAAAAGTTGAATGAACAGATAATAAGCCAATTTCGGTCACGAGTAATTTATTTATGCAAATTTACTTCGTGCTCACCTGTCGTTCGATGTATATCGTTATATGATGCCATACAAGTTATAAAAGCGAGAGAGAGAAAGAGAGAGGCAAAGAGGGAGAGAGAGAGATAGAGATAGAAGAAAGATGTATATGGGTAAGTACACAGGGTGCATATGCCTTGTAATCGCTGCTCTCTTTTTTTTCCATAAACCAATTTTAGTCTGCACGAGGTGTCGATCATCTGATAAGAACTTTTTTTTATTATCAACAATTCCTTTAAAATCAGTTTTTTTTTTCTTCTTCATGCAAGTCCTTGGCATTTTTTTTATTACCCTACAGAATTTTTCAACCCTGAAAATGTAATAAAATTTCCATCCGCGTGTTTTTTTTTTATTGTCGTCGTAGAGAAATTTGTAAATCCTTAGGGTGGTTGCAGAACGAAATATCGAAGCGCGAAAGGTTTCTCGGCATCCCCTCCGCTAGTCAATCCACCTAGCATCCAGGGGATTCTCAGTGACTTTTCTTGCCTCGGGTTTGGTATTAACGCGACCTATTGCCGAGGGTAAACTAAACCCCGAGTAAATCTCGCCGAGGAGTCTCAATTTTTAAGGTACAAAGTGGCGCCATCACGAACGTACTTTTCGCCCTAAAAACATGCGCATCTTCGACCGACACTCGTATCTAGTTTCCCTTCAGCCCCGTTGGCCGTAAAATATATGGGGAAAAAACGTGGCATGCGCCCAAGAACACTTCTCTTTATCTCTCTCTCTCTCTCTCTCTCTCCCTCTCGTCGTGGGGAATATTGCGGCGTTTGGGTTCTCCCGGGTAACACAGGGGGGTGCTGCAAGCGCGATTATAAATGCGTCAGCGCATGCGTATTTATGTTTTGCGGCGCCCTCCCGGCACTAAAACAGCCCCGATCAAGAGAGAAAGAGAGAGAGAGAGAATTACCGAAAAATCATGCCACGGTGAGTTTGGAGAGATTCACGGTTTAGTCGCTGCGGCGCCAACGGGAAGCTCCCGAAACAGTATTATCTCGCCCTTTTGCATAAAATCTAGCGAGGGAAAACCCCTCGAGACTCTACGACTCGAGAATTCACCGAGCTAAATGTATCGTTGTACACGGTACTACAGTCGCTACGGAAAAAAAGCTCGAGCCTCGCTCGATTTTTGCAATTTTTTCAAAACGTCGCGGTAAAAGATCGCCGAATGACTCGAACGCGTGGGGCCATCATTCGTTCCAGAGGGGCATCGATCGAAAAAAAAATGCCAAAATCGGGGCTGACATAAACGGGGTTCTAGGTTACTATACATATACATATATCTTTGATAATACGTAACATACATGGGGTATATATAGATATATATATATATATATATATACATATATACACATGTGTATGTACACGTATTTGAATGTAAATATGTACGGATATATGTATACAGTATAGAACCAAGAGCTGGTGACTTTTCGCGTCCGGGGCTTGGCTTGCCTGGGGTTACTTGGCAGTTGCCCCAAGATGGCGGACTCGGTTCGCGTGCGACGGGCACGGGCTGAAAAGTGCAAAAGACGCGACAAGTGATTTCGAGCCCATTAGGTACGTTGGGGAGAAAAGAAAAGGAAAAAAAAAAGAAAACAAAACAAAAAAAAACCGGTTCGACCTTACAGTGGACACGGTCGTGAAGCTCGACCACCGGACATCGTGTAATTAGGAAACGAAGGATCCACGCAACCAAGGTACGTCACGTTTCTCACTCCGGGACGTAGAGTTTTTCATTTAGCAATATATTTCACGATAAAGCTCGCACGGTGATAGAGCCACACACGCACTCGGGGCGGAAGGAGAGGGGGGGGGGATATAAGGGTTCCGAAGAGCCGCACCTATATACTCGTCATCTCCGTACATGAAGCTTTAATCGCGCAGAGCAGCGACTTTAAAAATATGGAAAAGCTCGATTTATTCAATTTTTTTTTTAACGATTCATCGGTTTATAAAGCTCAAAAATCTTATCGAAATGTATTGTTCGATACGTATGAAAATATATTTGGTAATATGGATGAATTATATTTCATGCAATATGTTTTACGTTGCATTTAAATTTTATTTAAACCATCACGAGATATCGAAGAGCTCTTTATAAAAAAAGCTTTCAACATCATCCTTTTGTTTTATAATTGTCGCTCTTTAAACGCGAAAACGAAGTTTGACACAAAAATTCAGTGTTTCTTATCGTTGCAAGCCCCGCCTCTCTCGCCACCACTGCAGAGCTTTTTCTTCCCTCTTTTGTACTCTTTCCTTTCATCTCTCTCTCTCTCTCTCTCGCTTGCTCTCTTTTCTCGTGGCACGGATCAGTATGTTACGAGACGCTCGAGCTTTCGCTGGGCGATTGATCGTTCAGCTAGCCGGAGCTTTTTCATAAGACCGGTGATTCTAAGAGATTCGCGAGAAAAGCTCCCAGTCCCGATGCAACGATTTACCGAGATGCGAGCTTGCGGGATTTTTTTTCTTCAATTTTCATGCACCAGACTTTTTTCGTCACCCAAAGGGTGCACCATGGCAGTTCCGCATTGTGCTTCCGTGAGAGAGATCCCCGTGATAACGAGTCACGGAGCTTTCGTCGCCGACACGCGAACGACGAATCAATTCTCCAACGTAACGCATTCTCACAAAAGCTCGAAACTTTTTTCCGCGATATTTCATAATTCAAGATAGATTTTCAAAATTTTGCAAGCTTCGCGCAATTGTTGAGCTTTGAAATTTGAAAAGCCCTAAATCGTTTTCGATCCCCAATTTTACAGGGATTTTACCATGAGCGTTTATATCTCTCACTGTTTTTAACTTTTCACGAGCTTTTTCAACTAAATATCTCAATTTTTCAAGCTCAGTGCAAAAGACCTCTTACGGCCATATTTATTTATTAATTTCTCGAATGGAAATTCAAATTTAATTTCTTTGCGCCTTCCGAGCTTTTGACAATTGTAAAAAGCTCAGAAAAAAAAATTTATTCCGAAGCCGAAGATCTGAAAATTTTTAATGTTCGGGACCGAAGATTTTTGAAAGATATTCAGTGCGCGAGCCGAAGCCTCAGAATTGAAAGCTTGACTTTCGCAAGCTCCGTTAAAAATTTCTCTCCATCGGTCTCTACGATTGAAACGCTCGATCTATATTTTGAATGTCGTGTTTTGTGAACGCAGTGTTTCGAAAAAAAGCTCGGAAAACTGTATCAAAGCTCGAGCTTTTATACCGGAGGCTGTATAGGGGAGAAAAATTCAATGTCGAAGAGATCTTTCGATCTCGGAATTCAAGCTTTTTCTATTATGAGAGAGAGAGAGTTAAAGCTCGCTTGGACGAATCTCGATCGTCGAGAGTACTCTCTATCGTGTCGCACACGTTGAAAGAGGCCTCTTTCTTTCTCTCTCTTTCTCTCATCCTCCCTTCCTCCCTAATACACGGGCTTCCAGTGATGCACCACCGCCCAATGCGGAGGATCTTCGCTTCCCACCCCCGTCACGCAAGCTTTCCCCTCCCTTCATTCGCATACAACTCCTCCATCTCGTTCCTCTTCACACACACACACACTCTCTCTCTCTCTCTCTCTCTCTCTCTCTCTCTCTCTCTCTCTCTCTCTCTCTCTCTCTCTCTCTCTTTCACACACACACACACACACACACTTTATCTCTCACTATCTTTCTTCTTCCTCGACAAAGGCTTTTCTCGTGTACATGCACTCCCTCTCGCTTTCTTTCTCTCTCTCTCTCTCTCTCTCTCTCGATAATTCAATAATTTTTTACAAAGTTCCTCGATATGTATCCCAGCACGCGATACGATGACCAGCCCACAGAGCTTTTTAGCTCTGTAACTTAATATTCTTGAGCTGTTTTTAAATTCCTGCAATATATTGTTTGATAAATGTCGAAGAGCATTTCAACATTTTCGTAAATCTCCATTTACGTGTATTGCAGCACACTTGCAAGCTCTCTAGACTCCTCGTTAATGCAACACACTCCCCTCGTCGAATGGCCCATCTAAGAATACATCGAGACACGATGGTTTTTTTGTCGTTCTCTTTTGTTTTCTTTTCATTGAGCTTTGGGGATTCGCGAGGGAATTGGGTCGATCGTCACGAGTCGTCTAATCGTGAATATTTTGGAAAATGCTTCTAGAATTCGTATGTATTTGTCAATTCGAAATAAAGAGTCATTGATACATATAATTTGACTTTTTTTTTTATTGCGATTTGTATTTGATTGTTGAACGTTCGAGGAAAAGTAATAGAAATAGCGACTCCACTTTGTGCATTTGAGTGAGTTAGCCTCAAAGGCACCACGGTCTCTCTCGGCCACCAAGCAGAGTTTCCCGATCCTCTCCGGATTCCATACAGAGTGTGTACCGACTGCGGTAAGCGGATTGTGTGTCGTCTACTCCGACCCTTTCCCCATGGAGTAGTAAGATCGATGAAAATACACACACACACACATACCGCAGAAAGAGAGAGATAGAGAGAATAAGAGAACTGTAGGGTGTGGGAGAGAGTTGAGAAGAAGGGGAAACTAGATTGCACGCGTCTCAGCGACGGATAGAGATTTACTGAGGAGCGAGAGCTTTTTGATGTCACAAGTATGTCGCGGAGGAGAACCCGGAAGTGTATGCGATATTATCTAAATCAACGTAAAATATATATATGAAGATACCTTCAATCCCTTTTATTTATAATTTTAAAAAATTCGTTTCAATTATAAATTTAATTTAATATTTAAAAAAAAAATTAATTTTATTCATTACAAACATTGTTATTAATTACAGTTTGTTTGATTTTTTTATTCTTTTATTCACCATAACGGGCTATTGTTCTTTCTTTCGATATTTTTTTTTGTTTCTCTCTCTCTCTCTCTCTCTCTCTCTCTCTCTCTCTCTCTCTCTCCGCGGTTTACCATTAGCGGCACAGTTGGCTCGTGTTTTACCAGGAAAACCGCAAAGTGGCGCCCGCGTAGTACTACCACTATCCTCACGGAAAAAGAGAACAAGAGAGAGGGATGGAGCACGGTCCAAGTTTACATTTGGGGGATGAAGGTAGAAGCGCAGAGAGAGAGAGAGAGAGAGAGAGTGAGAGATCGACCCGGCTATTATCTCCCCGGGGGAAATAACGGAAGTTCGCGATTCCCAACGGGGCAATATGACGCGCCGGAGAGACTTTTCTCGATAATAGGAAATTTTTTTTTTTTTTTTATCGACCCTCACAGAGAATATCCTCCAAGCCATAATAAGGCGTCTTCGACTGGTACAAGAATTACGCGAATCGAGTAACGAAGGTTTGATAAATTATTTACACGAGTTAAGGAAGAAAAAAAAATCGTTAAAGCACGAGAAAGTTAATTCTGTTCGTCGAATGATCTTTCATGAATGCAATTTTACTTATTCTTCATTAAACTCATCCTCAATTTCGAGATTGGTTGATTTTCATTTTTTGAAAATTCCTCGATAAAAAATTGCCTTCAAATTTGTGTCCAATCGGTATTGTCATGAATGCCCGACTCTAGGATCGTCACACGTTTTTTTCGAACGACAATAATTGTCATACTGGATCACACGTGGCCCAATGCAATTTTCAATGAGCTGCGGTTTGAAAACTGCGAGAGCCCGAAAATTCGGGAAAAAAAATCTTCAATGAAGTTGAAACATAGAAAAATACAATTCAATTATGAAAAATGTATATACTTCAATTATTTTCATCGAAAAAAAAAAAAAAATTGTTGAATTTTTGTTAAATCGTACGTTAGCTTAAAAAAATTATAACTCTTTTTATTTTTAATGTTTCAAGCTAAAAATTTAGGATTTATAGTCTCGAGGTATGTTATTTTGATGAGAAAAAAAAAAAAAAAAAATTAGTGCATAAATCAACTTTTCGAAAAAAAAGTATTTATTCGGATTTTATATGGCGATCATCTTTATGATCTTCAGCTTTTCGTGCATGAACACTTTCGTTATGAAAATGAGCTCGTTCAATTACCGGATATGCATCTGACATTAAATTTTTTTAGCACACACTTTCGCTTCGAACTCTAACTCATCAGAGCCCTAATTTTTTTTTTCTAATTCACGTCTAGGCTCGATTAATTATAAATTTATCGATAAAAGAGCTCATAAACGATCTACGTTCACACACACAGAGAGAGAGAGAGAGAGAGAGAGAGAGAGAGAGAGAGAGAGAGAGAGAGAGAGAGAGATAAAAAACGAAATTTTTCATGCTACTGTGACTGCACACTTCTCGACGGCATGCGGCAGATCGATTGGAAGTCTTTCGTTTTCTCTCTCTCTCGTCCCTTTTCTCTTCTCTCTCTCTCTCTTACTCTCACACCTAGGCAAGTTTATCCAGTGTCGACAAATCTCAACTCTGGGGTACGAGAGCTCGGATTGGATGTGTACGAGGCATGCGTTTCACGTGCACATCACACATACTCACATACATATATAAACATCGAGTAGCACATAATCTACCTTGAATACCATATATTAGGAACTGAAGAACGTCCCCCGGGACATAAACACAGCTTATGTATATATACACACATATTCTTGGATAGAGCAAAAAAAGAATTCCCTGTGAAAATGATAAAAAGGTTTTTTTTTTTCAAGTCCAATGTACACGAAATTATTATCATTATTATTTGGATTTTAATGAAAGGAGAATTTCAGGGAATAATGCATTCATTAAAAAAAAAAATCACTATAATTGCCGTTTACCTCGTCAATGATTTTTTGATCGAGCGTGATAATTTCACATTGATGAATTAACACACGAAAAAAAATTCAAGTCTGAATTATTCAGTTTAATGAAAAAAAAAAAAATTTCTTAATTTTACTCGTCTAATTTTCAGCAGATATTATTATTTATATTTCTTTGTATCTGGTGTATATCAATGAAATAATAAATGAAATATCTAATCATTATCGCTTCACACGTTACTATCATTATTTTTATTATGCATAAATTTAATTTTACTGTTTTACGTGATTAGTTTTTTGTATCATTATGCTTGTAGTCTCTCGCACGTTAACTCTCCCAGATGAGTTTCTCGTCGCTTGTTCTACCTGGATCCCGAAGTATCATAACTGCGATATATATATTTTTCGATAAACAATAACAGCTAGACGAGTTCTCGATGCGAGTTGCTAGGGTAGAACCGGAAATTAACGTGGACTCTGGCCACTTCCGAAATACAACGACTTTTTGCACCGTTTCGTATATATATGTATATATATATGTATGGGTGGTGTTTCTCTCGGAGTCAATCGGTACATATGATATATATGCCTGTGTGTCACTATATTAGTCACGTCTCCATACACGTGTGGCATTGAGGGAAATCGAGTCAATCAAGTTAGACAATGACTATAAATACCGGGTGATACAGAAGGGCGTATCGGTTATGTGTTATTAATGCAAAGCTTAAACGCCCCTATGGAATTTAACCATCGATATAGGTTGGTTTTTGTATCGATAGGATAAGAAATTTAACGATCGCAGTTGAAGAATAATTTGTGAAAAACACAAAAATACGGTTATAAAGATAATATTGTTACAACAATATCGAATCTATGTTCGTCAAATACGTAAATAAATATTATCCCTTCCCCCTCCCCACCTTTTTTTCTCAATAAAACATTTTTAGCAATTTTTTTCTATTTTAATAAAAATTCTCGTCGTTTCGATTTAATCGGCGAAGGAGTTTTTAGTTTTGAGGAAAAAAAATGAATGTTCGGTTTAGTGGCGTTATAAAAGTTTTTTTTTTTTTTTTTATAAATTTTATCACTCAATTATTTCGATAAAATTTGAATCGAAAAATTCATAGATTTAGACTACGCGCAGGTTTTCGAAATTCTTATCGAAATTAACAGTGAGAAAAAAATACATATATATGTCACGGATTAGAGAAAGCACAGCCCTCGAAACGGTGCGCGTCGATAAGTTTAAATGCCTACTAACAATAGCGCTTAATGCGAATGCCTCTAGGGACTAATTGGATGTTTTGTCGTACACAGTGCAACCGATAAGATAATTAATGCGATTTCGAAATCGTGAATATAGGAAACGTTTTTTTTTTCGTTTTGAAAAATTTAACAATTTTCGAACACCTTTTTGCTAATTAATTTTTTTCGCGATAATTAATTTTTTCAAACGCGATCGAATAATTATTTGTTTTTTTTTTTTTCGCTAATCATTGAACGACGTATGCGTTAATGACCAATTGAGTTTTAAAATTGGTACATGTGACGTAAAAATTCGTATCCGGTTTTTCGACGTATCGGCTCATTGAGGATAACCGTCGAAACGAGAGGTGGAAAACGCCCGAGAAACTCTTATCGGCCAATTGTATACCGCTGAAAAGCGACGATAGCGAAAACAGCAAGAAAAAAAAAAACTGCGACTGCAGCTTCGTTCATGTGGCTGCAAGCTTACTGCGATTAAAGAATTTTTTATAATAATTAAAAAAATAATAGGCAAAATCGGAAAGTGGATAATTCGGGGATATTGTAATTTTACGTTGACATTCGTCATAAATGCATTAATTAAAAATGTAAAGTATCTAAAAAAAAAAAAAAAAAATACTCGATAGCTCGTACTGGATTGGTGATAGAAATTAGGATGACATTGAGAATAAATCACAGTATTCGTGTACAAAATTCTTCAAATTGAATGAAGTTTTTTTTGTCTTTTGAAAAAATTAAGTTCACGAAACCCATGATTTTTTTGTTTGATTGCTTCGAAAATATCAATCGAATGCTTTCGTATCGTTGCGTATTATCAGATAAAGAAAATTTCTACAGTCCTAGATGAATTTCATCATTCGTCTATTTGTTTTATTAATCCAAAAAATTTTAAATACTGTCAATTTTTTCGAGTCTCCCTTTTATAAAGAAAAAAAAAAAACTAAACACTAAAAAAATTAATTTCACAAAGGCTATTCATATACGTATATATATGTGTATACGTCAGCCACTCCATTCTTCAAATTCGTCAGAAAAGTCTATGCATAAGTATATATATATATATATATATATATACACGATACATCGATCAAGATATGATAATGAGCTTGTCCAGCACACTCAACTAGCTCTTATTCTATTTCTTTTCCTCTCTCCGGATATTAGCATTTCATTTATGTTCTCGATGGGATACGCCTGAGTCAGACCGAAAAAAAAACTATAATACTGACAATAATACTTTATCATGACCATGAATATATACATAGATATATGTATAAGAGTTTAAGTGTCCATGGTGTGTCTCGCTTTGAGCGTGTGCAAAGAGCATGGAGGGGCAACATCATCCGTTCGTATCGGATGATATAAGGGTACCGGCACGGGGCCCGTGATACTCAGTTACCTTTCGTTGCCGGTACGCGTGTGTTCTCGACATATATATATATATATATATATACATATATCCATAGACGAGAGCATTCAACGAACTAAGTCTCTTCTGCATATTTTCGAACTTGGTTTATTTTCATTTTTATTTTCCCCATTCTTTATTTCTTTCTTGCTCCTCACGAGTCTTCTCGTTCTCGTTCACTCGGGCTCTCTGCTATCGCTCTCTCGGTGAGCTCTCTCTTGGCACGTCGACGTCCTCGTTATGACTCGACTGTGACACTCTCGTATCGTATCGTTGAATACCGTGCAACGGCGGGTCTCATGCTCTAATCGGTTTTCTACGTTATTTTATTTATATATGTACACCTTCAATCATTATTATTATTATTATTTTTATAATAATTAAAATTCGCCCCTCGTCGTTTAACGTTGGTTCGATAGGAGTGTGAACTTCCGGATTAGACGCTCTTTAACACTGGATTAATATCAATCGTACTGTGGATCTCAGGTAAGAACGAGAATATTCGAAGAAAAAAAAATTGGGATGTACGAAAAAAAAAGAATATTTTTCCGCTTTTACATATTTTTTTTTGTCTTTATCCGTTTAGTTCGATTTTTTTTTTTTAACTTGAATCAAGAGCTTGATATTGGGTAGGCGTTGCCTCGGTGTGCTCGTGTCAAATGGAAAACTATGTCGCCGCGGAGAAATGCATTGTTTATTATTCTGCGAACGTTTTTTAAAGCTCCCTCTCTTTAATTTTCTCTCTATTCGTTCTTCGATCTCTCTTAATAATTCATTCAACAGAGATCGCTCGTTCTACCTTTGATATCAATATCTATATATATGCGTGTATTATGCGTACTTTGAATATGAAACAAGAGGAAATTTTGATTTTTACGATTCTCTCACGATCCACGAATACCGGAAGTGACGGAGTTTATTCTCGCGCCGGTTTCTCTCGTTCTCCACGCTGCTGTATTATACTCTCTCGGGTACGCAAGATGCTCTTTCTTTCCTCTCTTACTCTCGGACTTGGCGGATTTTTTTTATTTTTTAATCTTTTTTTTTCACTTCGCCCACGGCCTTTTAAAGTGCCTCGTTCTAAATACACGTGGGACGGAATTTAGCGCGAGTAGCGGTATTACCTGTTACCTCTCGTTTGGGCTCGTCTCTCTCTCTCTCTCTCTCTCTCTCTCGCTCTCTCTCTCTCTCTCTCTCTCTCTCTCTCTCTCTCTCTCTCTCTCTCTCTCTCTCTCTCTCTCTCTCTCTCTCTCTCTCTCTCTCTCTCTCTCTCTCTCTCTCTCTCTCTCTCTCTCTCTCTCTCTCTCTCTCTCTCTCTCTCTCTCTCTCTCTCTCTCTCTCTCTCTCTCTCTCTCTCTCTCTCTCTCTCTCTCTCACACTCTTAGTCGTCACTGACTCTCGATCACGCACACGACGATACACAATTCTTTCTTTCCGCACATACTTTTTACATATTTATACGAGATATATTGAGGTCTCTCGGACATCGATAAAGCAATTTTAGGGAAAAAAATTAATTCGTTGTATTATTAATTTTTTTTTAAATTTAGAGCGTGTAAATTAGAAAATTCACATTGTTTTACTTCATTATTTTGTGTCTGTGACGAATTCACCATTATGATGCAAGTGGTATTTTTTTTTTTTAATGAAAATGAAATAAAATTAGCATAAAAAGATATTATTTAATTAGTAAAAGTATAAGCATTCCTTGGCGCCAAAGCTCGCTCTCCGTATATTTTGCAATTGTGATGACCACGATACAAGTGTCGACGATTGGGTTTTACTGTGAATTTTGTAACTTTTGCGCAACGATTTTTCGTAGTCAAAAACGAAAATACTTGCCGTATCCTTACATTTTAGGTCATCCCCGAAATTTCACTTCTTTCGCTCGACGTAATCGACAAGGCGGTATAATTTATGCAAAGCAAAAAAAAAAAACAAGAAAAAATTCATCAACCGTAACGTAAATATATTTTTTACGTCCAGACATTTCGTTTCACGAGCCACAAAAATTAATTGTCGATCGAATAATAAGCACTCGTAGAAAAAAAAAACATTCAAACGAGACAGATCATTGATTAAACAAATAATTGCAAATATATATTTAAAAAAACTAAGCATGAAAAAATTGTATAAATGTTTTTTTTTTCTTTCGAAACAATACATTTGTTTTTTTTTTTCAAGTTTATTGACCAGACTATTTCCGTTATGAATTGAGAGGGAAAAAAAAAGAAAACTGAAAGCGGAAGAAATCTGTTAAAACTTTTTTTTATAATTATGATAGACGAGAGAAATTAAACTCGGTCTAAATGTGTGTCTATATATATGTATAAGTGTATAAATACACCTATGCAAAACGTCTAGGCTCTCGCCAGTAATTACAAAGCTCACTCAACGAATCGAGCAACTGGCCATTTAATTTTTAATCCCAACTCATTAAATTTATACAATCCAACTGGAAAATGAATTCTACTCGTATACACGGAAATTCGTACTCGAATTTTTAGCGTATAAAAACTTTTGCCCACACACTTTTCTGATCTGACCATTTTTTAATTACAATTTTAAAAAATAATAAAAATGATAATTAACTGTCGTTAAAACTTTTTGCCAGAATGTATGAATTGGCAAATATTCCTCTTTAATTTATCCCAATTCGTTATTTCGGTGGACGAATTGGAAAAAAAAAAAACGTAACGCTAGAAAATAGAAGAATGAAATTCGACGCCAATGCGGAAAATCAAATACTCGTCGTCGTAATCTCATCGTGATCAGGGCCCCTCGTACTATCCCACTGACATTGAATAAAGTCGGAATGTGAACGAAATCGGTAAATAACGATTTATTCACTATGAAAATTCATATTTTTTTTTGTGTACACTTGTCTCGTTTATTATTATGAAGAAAATAAATGAAGCATGTGGCACGTTGATATTTCACGTAGAAAACACACCGTTTGATCGTAGAAATTTTCCGACATAACACATCGAAAAAAAAAAATCGACGTAGAATTTGAATAGTTTTTTTTTTATGTGCTTAAATTTTTTTTTATTTCTGCAGACTTTAATATTATTTCAAAATAAATGAAAAATAAGATTCAATCGAAATTAATTTTCTTTCGTTACGATAACTTTTTTTTTTTTTTTTTTTTTCAAATTCCACTTTTATTCGTAAAAATTATCGTGTCTTCTACTCGAGAAACCGATCTCCTTCGCTTCATGTTTGAAAAAGGATTTGCCATTATCTTTACGCATCTGTACGCAGAGATAATTACCAGAGAGAGAGAGAGAGAGAGAGAGAGAGAGAGAGGAAGAGATGGATATCAACGAGAGACTAGCTCGCTATAGTTTGAACTTTCGATTATCATTATTTCGTCATCGAATCGTTAAAGACACAATCGACGTGATCGATTCCCACAAGATCGTCTTAAAAAAACAATTTCATACATTGAGACAAGAAAAGATGAAGAAAAAATTATTTGAATAATTTATGGGGGAATATATTGAACGAAAAATTAAAAAAAATGAATAGCTGAATAAAAAATTCATTTCATAAAAGTATCGCCATTTAATCGTTAAAGATATACAATCGATGTGATCGATTCCCACAAGTTGGTCTTGCAAAAAAAAAAATTGAAAATAGCATCAACAATCTCATTGAGTTCGTGAAAAGAAGATGAAGAAAAATTTATTTGAATAATTTATGAAAATACTGGAGGAAAAAAAATGAAATGAATAGCTGAATGAATGCATTTAATGAAAATATCGTCGTGTATATGATCGGTATGAAAAAAAAATATGTCGTTGTTTATGAAAGAAACGTGGAAAAAACGGAAAACACGCGAGCAATTAGTGTGCAAATCGACTATAACGTGATCTCTCGCGAGTAATATAGACATGAAAATGAAACTCGCTCGTTGTTAAATTATTTATCAACCTCGCCATCGTTAGTGCGCCCTCTAAACGGACCTTTCCTCGCATTGACAAATATATATATATACATAGTACATGTATTACTATTTATATATGTATATATGTGTTTAGTTATCTCAAGTCTTTTTTAAATGACTTTTTGAAATGACATTATTAGCAAAGCCAGCAGCATCTTGGCTGTAATATCTATGTGTATAAGTAATATAGTTCAGTAAGCTATGTAACGCTTATACATACATATTTATTTACCGTGGTTACATTTACCTGTATATGTACGAAAATTTGGAGCTCAAATTCTCGTATACCCTGAATTTCCCTCTATACATACAACACAACATCTCATCCTCTCACTACTGTGATTTTATTATATATGCCACGAAACTCGGTCACGAGAATGTACCAAATGAAGTGGGACACCACGCTCATTCGCGATATAATAAAGTTTTATTGCCATTTCCATAAAATTGATATTCGATATATTTTTTTTTTTTTGCACACAGCTCGTCGAAACTCTGGACGAAACTGTGATTAACTGTAACATTGAAATTTTGCATCTTCTTGGATTAAAGAAAAAAAAAAAAAATGCACAAAACATTCGTCAATAATACATTGGAGAAAATGCACAATTTTTTTCGAACATTGCAAGGAAATTTTTTAACTAACGAGGAAATTTCTAGCGTTCAGTGCGATTAGCGAGAAACTATATAAAGTAAATAAATAATAATCAGTTTTTTAATTGAAAAAAAATCGTTATTTTTTAAAAATTTATTTACATATAAATGAATGAAAATCGTATGTGCTTGTTGATCTGACCTAAATAATTCTCAAATCTTCCGTGGTATTTTAAATATTAGGAAAAATATAACAGACGACAGAAGGGGTTTGCAGAGTGAGAAAACAAAAAGAAAACTCTGCGTTTGTCTTATGTACCACGAAAAATTTCTCTGATATTGAATGAGACAGAAAAAAAAATATGTATCTCAACAAACAGTGAGCCTTTTCATCGGAAGAATTTTTTTATTTTAACTTTTCCTTTAATTTTTGTTGTACTAACTTTTTGCCAATAATAAGTTTGTTCACTAAAGTAACCTAGAAATTTTCATATCGATGAAGTTGAAACTTTACTCTATGCCCATTGTCTTTGCAATCGTTCAAGCATTGGAATCCCAATTAGTTCGTGCAATTAGAATTTTTTAAATTATTATTCGATTCACAATGTCGAGTCTCCATTTTTTTTTTAATTTACTGAAATTTACTTTTTTTTCTACTGATTACGTGTGGTAACGAGTTTTTGCCAAAAATTTGGAAGATTTAGTTTTGTTCTCTGGAAAAAAATCAAATAATCTGATTATTGTCAAGGGAGACTTTTGTCAGTCGAAGATTTAAGGAATGAGATATACGCTGAAGATAAATGAAGAGAAAAAAAATTGCATTCGATATTTATTATAATAATCTCATCGGATTATTTTTGTAAAGATTGAGAAGAAAAATAAAATAAATTTTACATCACAAAATTAAATTTATAAAAAATTTCAATTAATTGTTATGACCCATTTGTTTAATGAGCGATTCCTGAGAGTATATATAATGATAGAATATGCGGCCTTTTTCACAATTAATCCGACTCGACTTCTCGATTCCGGAAATTCCAAACTAAATTAGCATGAGAATTCGGGTCAACCTGCCGATATATATATATATATGTGTGCTATTGCACAATCGATTCAAAGCAATTCTCGTTCGAACGATGTCACATCGTTTCGTACTATTCGTTTTTCGGATCAGCCCCTGTTACACCTCTCAATATATATTTCATTCGAAACATAAAATTTTCCTGATATATAATATTTAATCTGCAATTTCTATGCTTCTAAAAATATATCTATATATATTTTCGGGATCGTACGAAGCGAACAAAACTTTTTCTCTCATTCCTCATCTCCCTCTCACCATCAATTTTGCCCTCTCATCCGCTCTTTTCCTCTCTCTACCCCAACTCGCCTGTCGATCGTTCTCATAAATTTCCCATGTAATTTTTTTTTTCGTTCACGAAGTTCATAAACGAGCTCGAGAGAAAACTTCTCTTCACAATCGATTGACTGCATATATATGAGAGTCATATACAGTTCGATTCTCTCGTATCTAACAATTTTTTTTTTTTAATTCTCCCTTGTCTCATATACCATTATTATATTTATTTATTTTTTCTCGTGCAACAATAATTTTAAAAATCGTTTTATGCAATATTCTCGATTACGAATTTTTATATACATATAATTTTTATGTATAATAATTTATATGAATATTTATATGCGTCACGGTTCGTCGACCCGACCGTGATTCGCCATCGTGATCGACATTGAATTCTTTTTTTTCTTCCCATACCCCCTTAAAAATATCCACGAAGAGCGAAGGACATTAGAAACGGGGGAATTTAACGTGTGGCACTTTCGCGACTCGCGTATTTACGTCCGTGCTTGTGTATAGCCATGTATAATATATATAGGTATAGTGGTAAAACTATGTGCTGTACTGCGATGTAGCTCTCCTCGGCTCGATGAGAAGCGATAACCGACCTCGAAACAAGAAGATCCAGCCGGTTTCACTACCGCTCGAATGAGCTACCGAATCGTCACGTGGTAACGTTTCTCGTTGCAAAAAAACGTATTTTTTTCCCCCTTGCGATTCGTTTGATTTTTATTATAATATTAAATTATATATATAAATAATTGATCAGATGAATGAAATTATTGAAAATTAATTAAAATAAAACGAATTTATTTATCGTGAAAAAAATGTGTAGAATCATTTTTTTCTCTCGCGACGTTGAACTTGTAATTATATTAATCGAATAAGAAATTTCGTGATTACTTCGTGGAAAAAAAAAAAAGATTGCACTCGTTAGAAAAGAGTGCCACATTGTACATATAAATTCTCGTGCACGCTGGGATCGTTTTCTTGACTCAACGATTTCGCACAAGTCTGTAAATTCATGCTGGTCAATGACGCTCCCGGATGAATCGTTCGTCAGAAAGTTTCTCGATAATCTCAGTTTCTCTTTCGCTGAGCAGTATAACATCGAGACGAGAGACCATGTACATACATTCGTTTCATTCGTTCGACAAATTCTCTCGATATGATTAACCGTTTTTTCTTTCTTCTTTTTTATTCGATGTATTTGTAATTACACTACGACCTCGATTTAACGGCCAGTGGCGGGACCGGCTCCGCATCGCACCTTGTTAAATCGAGGTAGCGTATGCCCGCCCATGCTGTATCTGCGCATCGGCACTCCGTGCTACGGGCCTGATCGGGGAGACTTTAAGCGTCCCCCACCATCTCCCACCACGCGAAAAATCGATCGATAAGTGCGACATGGTGGGGACTGTCTATTCAATCGAGGACCATTAAATCGAGGTCCTAGTGTATATTTGGTTGAAAAAAAAAAATTAATTCAACGCAATGAACAAAAAAAAGTTATAATAAATTTTTCTAAAATATCCTTTTGTCATTTTAATTTGTTTTCGTCACGAATTAATTAACGAATCGTTATGTGAAATCTCGATCAGAAGGTTTGCATAATTTTCTTGATAAATTATTCGATAATCTTCAAATCGTCTCTTGGGCCATTTATTTAATCAATTTATCGAATAAACTTTCATTCAAAAATAAAAATACGTCACACGTTGGAATAAAAATTATACCGGATGCTATACCAACAGATTAGTATTAAAGACGCCTACGAAGGCTACAACTGATCCTGCAGGCTGAAAAAAAAACCAGTTTTTACTAGACGCACTGAATTCTTTCGTTGGACTTTTTTCAGCTCTCTCTCTCTCTCTCTCTCTCTTTCTCTCCCTCTTTCTATCTCGAATATGACTTTTGTCTACTTTTCGTCTCTCCCCTCGCTGTATATTTTTCTCGTTTCGCTGTCTCAGCCTTTTTCTCTCCATCCCTCGATTTTCGTGTATATATACACGTATACATGTGTACACATTTTTTTTCATTCTTTTCTTCTACTCGCTCTAGCATTCGTGTTCTATTCTAGCCAAGGGATTTTTAAACGAACGACCCGCTGACACACTTCCCCCGGTTCGTTTAGTCTCTTTGACCGGGTTATTAACATGCATTGTAGATATACATATATATCAAAATATGTAACCGTAGAGGATCCAATACATAGGTATTACATACGTGTAGATGTATGTATACGGGGATGTCTCGTAAAGTAGAACGATTTTTTTTATAGAAAACTTTTTTTTCGGGCCAATCTGTGATTCGCAACAGCAAAAAATAAAAATAATTAATTAAAAATTGTTTAATAAATCATCAGATGACATTTTTTTTTTAGTCACATGTTAAAATGCACTATCTTTTTTTTCATTTTTTACGTACAAATTGTTTATATATGTACAAGGGAGCCCTGTCCATTCGGTTAATTTTTTTTTCTTTCAACTTCACGCCCTCGTCGAACCATCCGGAATATGACGAGATACAACCGGATTCGCCTGGCTCATATAAACACACGATAATAATACTTCCGCTCATTATATTAATTCGTGTCTCCAAGTTTAAGTTACCCCTTCGACAGTATATATATACTAAAATTAATGCATTTGAATCACTCGTATCTGTCATTTTAGCGAAAGAAGGAACAAAAAAATACGAATATTGAGATACGTCGTAGGTTCGCGAAAATGGGACATGAGTAAATAAATTTAGGATTAAAAAAAAATTAATAAAATTTTTTTGTCAATCAGGCCAATTATAAATGGACGAAGAAAATGTTTTTCTTGATTGGTAAATATTTTTTCGTCGTCATGCAGACGACTGCAAATGCATTTGGTGTGTCGACATTATGCTGACAAATGTTTGCTGATCCAGTAAACAAAAAAAAATCATCGCAACAAATTCGTTTGCTCCGTAAACATTTGTAGGATAAGTAAGAAGCGTTAAAATTGCGTCATATTTTTTTCTTTACAAAGAATTATTGAATTCGAGACTGCAAAATTTTACAAATTCGAAGAGTCGAAAACAAATAAAAACATATATATGTCTCTCAGAGAGATGTGTGGAAATAAATTTATAGTGAAATTGGTCAAAATTCTGGAATTTTATTTTACGAATTATTGGAAATAACGAAATCCAAAAAAGTAATTAATCGTTTATTCGGCTGGCGATTATTAAATATGGTAAAAGTGTAAAAAGGAATTAGGGTTGAGTGAAATTTCTGCAGATTTTTTTTCGATAATAATGAAACTCGAGAGACTGTAGAAAGGTTATAGAATTTCGAAGGGTTGAAAAATGAAAGAATTCTTTATTTCTCTTTGTTAAGAGATCTTTTCAATGTTGTTACGAAGGGAAGAAGTTCTTCCTCGGGTGTGAACGACCGCTTTATATACACCTACGTCCTATCTATCTCTCTCTCTCTCTTTCTTTCTCTCTCTCTCTCTCTCTCTCTCTCTCTCTCTCTCTCTCTCTTTCTTCTCATTCACTATAGTAAACTCTATGCCCTTTTACTATATTTTTTTATTCGTAATCATCCTTCACTTTTGCCTCGTCACTCTCTCTCTCTCTCGCTCTCTCGCTCTCTCGCTCTCTCTCTCTGATATAAAAATGAATTCAAATCGAATCAAACGAAAACTTGAATGAAATTTAAAAAAAAAGTTGCGATTCATGCTAATTTTATGTAGGGTTGGAGATGGAATACAAAATTTCATCAACAGAGAGGCAATTTAATTAAATTCTTATGCTTTCATTAATTTTATTTAACGAAAGAATATTTCTTCGAAATGAATGAATTATTATTTTTTTCGATCTATCGAGTGAACGTTCTTACTGTGCTAGTCATTTCTTTCATACATCGAGCTACCGTTTAAGATTTTACGAAATTTTGAATTATCCAAAAAAAAAAAATGATTTCAAAAATTGAAGTAAAATAAACTAACGCGCTAAAGAGGAAAGAAGAATAATGTTCAAAACGAAATTGGCATATTTGAATTTAACATAAATGCTTAATGAGATTCAAGGACAGATCTTAATATATTTTCACGATAAAACGAACTTCTCTTCTTTCAAATCCTCTTTTTTTTCATGCAGACGCTAGGCGTATACCAACAGCTCGGTAATTAAAATAGATGGCGTTAATAATTTGTCATATCTCTTGGAATGCAGTGTCTTTTACGGAACCCACGCGAGAGCGAATTTTCGTCTATATATATATATATATTTATATCTGTTTATGAAAATATGTCTACGTATGTGTGTCTTGACCATTTGCGAATATAATAATGAGATTGAAACCGTTGAAACGAGAACGTCCGTACAAGATGGAGATTCTTTCTTTGCTTATTTCGTTAAGCTTGGCCTTTCAGGAGTCTCTCTCCATGCCTCTCGTTCATTCGAGCTGGAAATGATTTCTCTTCGCGTCTATACACACACACGCACACACACATACATATAGGCATTTTTTTAAGACCCTTGTCCGAAGTATAATCTTCTCATCTCGTCGTACTTACGTTACGAGACTTTCCTCGATCGTTTTGGCGATCGAAACTATATTTTATAAGCGGTTAAACTAAATTGGTACTATGTAACGATATTACGTATACAATATACATCTTTTTCATGGACTTTATATAATTTCGTGACATAACACAGCTCGTATAAATTTCACGTTAATAATACATGTCACTAATAATTCCTCGTCACGATCTTTCGATATTCAGGCATCCTTTACTTTCGCCGGACATTTCGTCTATAATATTATACATCAACACGCCAATAAAATACGTAACACAATTTTTACGACCTAGATCCTAGATGTGAATTTTTTTTTTTAGAGGCACTATATTTATGTATGTATTATGCACTTGTATCAAGGACTGCGTTTATCGAGTTATAATGTTAAAATCGCTTATGGGGAAAGTCGAGCAAAGATTTAAACTGTTGTGTGGAAATTATTAAATTCCATAGAAAATTTCAACAACTCTCTCGAATATGTTATAACATTTGAGAGAGTTGATTTATAAATTTTTTTAAAATATTGACCGAAGAAATAGCAGAGCACCCTGAAGAGTTTGCCTTTTCAACGATATAGTATGTTGAAAAATTTCAAAATTCTCCTGGAATTTAATATGATTTCTATAATGACAATTTTCTCATAAACACTTTGGCTTAAGAATCATTAAAAAAATTTAAAAAACCTAAAAAATCGTGGAACCAATTTGATATAAGGTTGGATACAGCCACAAACTCAAGTTAATGTTCAATGGCTGCAATTTTTCGTTGATTCGACCGCGCGTGTCTTTGACTCAACCGCCAGTAATCATTGACGACATCGCAACGTCGTACCTCATATCGCGTTGATTCTATCTTTTTCTTATCTTCCGTACAGGAAACTCGGAATTTTCCCGAATCAACGTCAACAACAACAACAACAACAATAACCCAATCTTCGGCTTTCACGCCAGTTTTGCCCGAACGAAGATTCCCATCAACTCTATATATACAGCACTAAATTATAATGTACTTTCTCCCTGTAAACTCCACGATCCTTCCAATCGACATTCCCCTCATATCCCTAACAACCGCACGCTTTTGCTAACTTTCCCTCGGGAAATCCAGGACAGATGCGTCTTAAAAAAAAAATTTAGATTTATGAAATTTACGAACGGATCGATCGTAAAGTTAACGATTCCTATATTAAAAAAAAAAAAAAAAGTAGCACGTCCCAAAGTCTCAGCTAGGACACGTCCTAGCGTTTCCGAAAGGAAAAAAGAAAAACGTTTTGGGGGGGAATCGAGAGCTGATCATATGAGTCAGGAGCGTTTTTTTTAAGACCAATCTGCACCATTGCTGATGCGATTCAAGCGCACTACCCGGAGAATCGTTGCGGTATAGTACTGCGTCGTGGATAACGGGTCTTTGGTGTAACGGGGTCGGATCCCTCCGCCTTCCTTCTTCCTGTGCGCCGTGGCGTCTCCGAATCTGTCCACGTATTATATATATATATATATATATATATATATATATATATATATATATATATATATATATATATATATATATATATATATATATATATATATATACACGCCTCAACTTCCAACAATCAAAAAGGCTTAACCCAAGCGATCCAACGGTCAAAGTGATGCGAGTCAAGCGCCCCATTGATGATTAGGCAATCGATTCGGACGTAATACGGACCTAGCGAATTGCTTGAGAACACAAGGACGCACGACGCATCATTTTTCATCCCAAATTATAATGGATGAGCGCCCTTATGACTGTTGGAACTGGGGTCTTATGTATACGATGTTTGGTGATTAATACAAAGCAAAGTGAGAAGCATGAGCTCATATATGATGTGTATCGCTTGCGTTGCTGCTCTGGCTTGGTGACCACCACCAGGCCGGGACGCTGACCCAGAATCCATCGGTTGAATCCGTTCTTCGCATACACGATTCTACCTCTCTCTCTCTCTCTGTGTCTCTCTCTCTCACTCTTTCCATCTCTTCCTTCCTGTATCTCTTGCTATATGCAATCACCTTTCCGTTCATAATTACGAAAACGAGTTGATTGGAATTTCGGGGCAACCGATAATATAATTATATATGACGGGATGATTCAATCGACATACTTTTTAAAGGTAGTCCTTTTGCACCTTCGCGCGCGCACACACACACACACCTGTTCATAAGAATTTTCCCTGACGGATCTGGGAAGCTTCGATTGGAACCTAAAAAAAAAAGGAACCGTTCCAACGGGACAAAGCGAAACCAACGAAACGGATGAATGGGACTGCAAAAGGAACCTTGGTATAAAATTATAGAACGGTTCCTTTTGCGGCCTGTCTTTAGGACTCCAAGAGGATAAAAAAAAAATTAGCTATAGCCCCATTGAATGTACACTGTAGGGACTCAAAAAAAGAGACTGAATAATGATTCGTTCAGAAAATTAAGAATTTTCCCGAAGAAGGAACTCGAAAGGACACTGATAAAGGAACCATATTGGAAAAATATCACTAGTTCCTGGAATTGGGAGTATAAATGAAATTTTTTAATTTCAGAATCTGGTAGTTTGGGAAAAAATATTTAGTACGTATTTTTTATTTTTTTATTTGAATCAAAATTGCCGTTAATATATCAAATTGAAAAACATAACATTATGACGTCACACATGTTACGCTATATCTATGAATATAAAAATCCGTGAAATTAAATTGCCTATAACAGGTGCTACTGTCATTTTTAACGAAAAATAAACAAATACGTCCTCATTATTTTTACTTACTCTACATTATGCGCCCCAATTATTGAAAAATAAAAATTTCATTCATACTCCTAATACACTGAAGGGACTTACAGAGAGACCGAAGAAGGAACTGTCCCTTTGTAGGTCTCAACTCATCGTTCCACTCGTCCTGTTGGAGTTCCTTTTGCAGCCTTGTCTTTGGGACTTTAAAAGAATTAAAAAAAAATTAGGAATAGCCCATTGAATACACTGAAGGGACTGAAAAAAGAGACTGCAGAAGAAACGGTTCTCCTTTGACCAATTATATTCCACATTAGAACTCTCTCTCTCCGGGACTAAAAAAAAAAGAACGATTCCTCGATACGCCATGGTTGAGGAATCCTCAAATGTTCGGTTTCCTCAAAACTATTTTTTTTCGACGAGACTCCCAAATTGCAGTTCGAGCCATCGACTATTTCGACGCGACATTTTTATTCAAATTCGCCACATTGGTACAAGACATATATATAGGAAAGCACTGGATTATCGGAACGACTTATTCGATGATCAATTCATTCGGGAAATTGCAAGCTTTCGATGAATTACACGGTTAAAAAAAAAAGTGAGTTTCCCGAAATATTTGGCAAGGACGTATATACAATGATTGTACTTCAATAATCTAATCTGGCAAAAAAAAAAAAAAAAAAAAAAAAAAAAAAAGGTTGAAACTGTTTCGATAGACTCGATTTCAATCTTTTATAGCCACAGGACAAGTATAATCATTGAGTGGAACAAAAAGTTTACGGTTTGAATCGTCAGACGTGACGTTTGAATCGAGGTATCACAACGATCGGATGTGAATGGGAATAATAGATGTACGCGGATCGTATACGCTATGCTCACACACGGTATGTATTAATAAGCGTGAGTTAGTGAGGCATGGAGTTATTACGGATTCGTGCGCAATGCATGTGTATACTTGAGAAATATGCTCGAGCGGAAAGTGGGCGTGAATAACGGGGTTAAGGTTGCCGTGAAACACACGACAATATATATAAATGGGACACACATGTCTATACGCGCAAGGGTGTTTCATTTTTGATCTTTTAATTTTTTTTTTTTCCCCCATCTTCCCCTTCAAAAGTTTGAGCACTCGGATGCGCTATTGAGCCTCGTAAAGGGAGGACACCCTGACAAAAAAATCCTGAGTGGTGGTCTCTCAACAGCTCTGATAAATGCACATTCATGAGTCACTTGCCGTGTTAGACTTGATTGCCTTTCGCGAGATGAAATTTTATCACAAATAAGTTTAGTTTTTCTACGAAGTACATATATATATAGGGCCATGAGTTAATTTAATAATTAAATAATTTAAATAATAATTCAATGCTTGTAACGTTAGATATACATTTCTGATAAAATCTCTTCTCACGAACTTAATAAATTATTGAGGACTGGCTATAAACTTTAATTTTATAATTCGAGCTACAATTGAATATTCAAATACTCGAAACAATGAATTAGTAATGAGGCAATTGATTGGACGTTGTTTTTTTTTTTTTTTTTTTTTTTTTTTTTTTCGAAAAAGACTGTTCCAATGACTGACAGTTGTGAAAAAAATAATGTGTTCTCCGAATAATCAGACGATTTATAAGTCGTTCATTAGACGTGGCTCAGCAGCAGGTTAATATTTATGTTACCGATGACCCCGCGAGCAATTATATTTGCCAATTAGTTTTTCTTCCCCGTATCGTCTCGTAATATACGTATACGTTTATGCAACGTTATGTAAATTACGAACGATTGTCCGTGGCATTAATAATTCTTGACAGCGCTGAGAGAGCACGTTAAAAGAAAAAAAAAAAAATCGATTATTATTCAAGAAGACGATCGTATACCAGTAGGAATGTCACTTTGGACAGATGGGCTGGTTGGCGATCGAATTTCTCTTACACGGGGCAACAAGTGGAATTTAATTAAAAGGGACAACCGAAGATGGCATGAAAAAAAAAAGAACTCGTGGAAAATCCTTGGGAAACTCGTCGTTCCTGATAATTTTTTTTTTCATGCGTACTCATTATTGCTCTTACAAGAGAAAAAAATCATGCCTCGGCTCTTTTGGCTAATGACTCGTTGATTTTCAATCATGAAAAAAAAAATTGAACGATAAAACGATTCGTTATTTTTTTTTTTAATTACAAACGGAAAATAATTCATTACACTTGTATTACAATTAATTACAATTAATTAATTACAATTAGATTACAATTTCATACACATCGATATATTTTTATGGTTTCTATGGCTTCACTTTTTTTTAGAAATTATTATAAGAAATTTATATCGACTTTTCGTCAAAGCTATGATTGAAAATCGTTAATGAATTTGCCAAACTCATTAAAGTTGCCAAAGAATAATTGCAATTCTTTAGTTGCTCTGAGGAGAAAGGTAGAGAGAGAGAGAGAGAGAGAGAGAGAGAGAGAGAGAGAGAGAGAGAGAGAGAGAGAGAGAGAGAGAGGACGAAGCACGTGCATATGCTAGAAAGCAAAGCATATCTTTGACAATATCGAATATGATGTTAGAGCGAAGCGGAAGAGTGTTAAAATGAAGGGAGGGGTTAAGAGGTGTGCAGAGTTGAGTAAGAATCGACGAGGGAGGGGGGGGGGGCTTTTTCTGTGACGCGTAAGTACGTGACCCACATAACATTTTCAATGGGCTCATTGTCGTCATTGTGAAATATCCTAAATGCACACGCTAGGCCATTTTCATTCTCCGAGAAACTTTTTGCGACGAATAAGGGAGAACCGAAATTTCAATTGTTCCAATTTTTATTATTATTATTTTGCAAAATCGACATCTCATACCCCCCTATCACGACAATACATGGAGCATTCATTCGAACGATCGATTAATTGAAAACTCGTTTCTGGCAAAAAAATTTACGAATCGATCGAAGAATTATAAAAATAGAATATAATAGTAATTATTATCATGATATCTATAACGAGAAAAATGATTCTCGATAACTCGACTACCCTTATCGTCTTTGACTTTCCATGACTCATCGGTGCGGTGAGAGGAGACGGAGTACAGTAACAGCGATGATGCAAACAAAAAGTGTCTTTTTTTTTTTTTTTCGAGATTTGAAATGATAAATCTTTTTTGTTCGTTGGAAAAATGTTACAGCGAGGCTTCTAATATCGCACGCACCGATGTAAAGAAAGAAAAAAAAAAAGGGAGAAAAAGAGATAATTTTTTAAAAAATATTTCGAAAGTTCAAATAACGATGGGATATTTTTTTTAGTTCTCTATAGACTTGTTTAAACGAAAAGAAATTTGTCCGATAAGAACGCAATATGTTTATTCGATTTAGCCTTGAATCATGTACATTTTTTTTCTGCCTAATAATTTTCATCGTATTCTCCATTTAATCGTGTATTTTTTTCCTTTATTTTGTTTATTTTATTTTATTTTATTTTTTATTCTGTCAACAGGAGAGAAATCGTGACCAGCGCGAAATGAGTGTGGCTGGGTTTACGAGTTTTCTTGAAAAATCGAGAAAAAGCAAAACCTCGAAGAAGCATCACGAAAAACGTTCCAATACGATCACGCATAAAACAAGTCTTCGTAACTGAAGTGGCAAAAAAAAAATCTAAGAATAAGAAAATTAAGTAAAAAAAAAAAAAATTGAAAAAAAAAACAAAGAAACAACGCTCAATTCGAACACGTTCTTCTTCTAATTCTACTTCAATCGCGCGCTCTCGCCACCTTCGACTTCCATCATCGTTTTAGCAACGTTCGCATCGATAAGGATTTACGAAAAAAAAAAATAAAAAAATAAAAAAAATAACATCTTCCAAAGGCAACCTCTGATAATTCCAAATATCGTTCGACCGATCTCCGATATACGCACGTATGTATGTATACATATATACGTGTAATAGCCGAGGAAGAGCAGGACGATAGAAAGCAAAACAAAAACAACTTGAGCGCGATCTAACGAAATGGCCACGATGGCTGGTGGAGAGTACACGTCCGTAAAAGACTTTTACAGAGGTAGATCGATATTCATAACCGGAGGTACGGGCTTTATGGGAAAGGTTCTCGTTGAGAAACTTCTGAGATCATGTCCGGGAATAAAAAATATTTATTTGCTCATGAGGCCGAAAAAGGGTCAGAATGTACAGCAGAGGCTAGATGAACTTCTGAATGCACCGGTAAGCTTTTACATATTTTCGTATTTTGAAATAATTATATGCAATAATTATAATAAATTTATTGGATTTAACGAATGAATTTGCTTCAACGAGGAATTAATTGTCAAAAATAATTTTTTATTTATTAATTATTTTTACTAATTATATAATTCATTATAATTTTTACTAATTATATAATTTATTATAATTTTTACTAATTATATGCAATAATTATAATAAATTTATTGGATTTAACGAATGAATTTGCTTCAACGAGGAATCAATTGTCAAAAATAATTTTTTATTTATTAATTATTTTTACTAATTATATAATTTATTATAATTTTTACTAATTATATGCAATAATTATAATAAATTTATTGGATTTAACGAATGAATTTGCTTCAACGAGGGATTAATTGTCAAAAATAATTTTTTATTTATTAATTATTTTTAGTAATTAATTATTGGTATCGTAATTTCACGATTATTATTATATTCTTCATGATCGATAAGAAGGCTGACTGAAATTTTTTCCATTGCTTGTTTCATTTCTGGCTTTGTCTCTTTCGGTACTTTGCTGTACGAGAGCTCGACGGGATAGAAATCTGAGATTAAAAAAAAAATTAATCATTGAAGCTTGTAAGAAAATTGGGTCTTGGTGGTAATAATAATAATACTTGAAAAAAAGCTGTTAATTATGTAAATTTTAACGAAGTTTGTTCGGGAAATAGATTTTAAAAAATTTTGTCATAAGCTCGTTTCAATTTTCATGATCTCCTAATTTCTTATCGTCACCAAAGATATTGTTATTCAGCAATTAGCAATGAAAAGTAAAAAAAAAAAAAATTCGATAGGCTCAAGAATCTTCAGGAGGGTGCATTTGTTTTTTCATTTAGTTTAATATTCATTCTTCATTGAATTTATGTTAATTAATTCTTGTGACAATGAAAAATTATGTAAAGTCGAAAGTTATTTATCGTCTTGGATATTCACGGTTCATTTATTAGCCCGAAGAAAGGATAATTAATATAGCTTGCTTGTGTAATGTAAAAAATAATGTGTTTTTTTTTTTTTTTTTATGTTAACGACTTTTTGGGATACGACCGTAAAGTCAGCACAGTCTAAAATTTGGCCAACCAGTGTCGAATGAATTTTTCGTAATAATTTACCAATCTTTATTCATTCGAAGATTTCGTAACGTCAAATACATTTTTTTTTTTTTTTTCGTCAAACTTTACGAAAGGTTGAGGAAAAAAAAATCACGACTTTCTCTTAATTTTGATGAAATCAGAATTCAGATCTTCGGAGGAGCTTATACTCTTTTTGAAATATCCATAAAAAGTGTCCGAGCATCGTTTCATTATTGATGTGTTTTAATTTTTATTTTTTTTTAATTTTTCATTCATTCCAACAGCTCTTTGAGAAACTTCGTTGCGACAGCGTTTTCGAGCTAACGAAAATCGTGCCGATAGCCGGTGACGTTACGGAACCCGATCTCGGTATATCAACGGCCGATCAGGAGACACTGACGCGATGCGTCTCGGTGGTGTTTCATTCAGCGGCAACGGTCAAATTCGACGAAGCCCTCAAACTCTCGGTCACCATTAATATGCTCGGTAGCGAGCGACTCGTTCATTTGTGCCATCGTATGCATAACTTGGAGGTGAGGAAATTTTCCCTTTTCAAAATAGCTATTATATATATATATATATATAGATATATATATAGAAATTGCCGAATAAGGCTGTGGAATAAAAAAAGGAAAAAAAAAAACCTCTAAAACAAAACAAAAAGATTCGTTCTGGAGATTCGTCATTATTCCAGAGAGTCAAAGACATTTTTTTATACTTGTTGAAACAAGAAAGAAAGAATGAAAAAGAAAAAAAACTTTACCGGGCTCGTAATTATTTTTGTCGAGTCGAATATATTTGTTCTCCGAAGAATTTGAAGGAGAATTCAAAAAAAAAAAATTTTTTTTTCTGCAAATTCACATAATCTTCGTCGAGCAAAAGTTTTTTTTTTCCCCCAAATAAATTTGTATTCCGGATAGTCGAAAATATTTTTTCAAACTACATGATGAGGAAAAAAAGATTTAAAATAATAATAATGATAACCGTTCGACAACATTTTTTTTTTTGGAATACAATTATTTGACGGGATATTATTCCACGAACATATAGAACGTTGAAAAATCAACTCCACATGTTTGCAATACTCTCTAGAGGTCAAGTTTTTTTTTTCCGAGCAACTATTGATTCATTGGTTCTTCCAGGAACCCGAAAATATTCACTTTAGTCACGTATTTTTTTCCTCTTAAATTTGCACATATATATATTTTTTTTCATTCTGACCTTGCGAAGGTCAGAATGGTCCTCGACTCTAATGACGCAGAACTTTGAAGACAAGTGCGTTCGCTTCGAGAATGAATTTTTATTTTTCATCGTCTTTGCTTTGTACTCTTGCCCAGCACATGTCATAATAGAAATGGAATATGAGAGTGCTCGATCTTGCGTGAAATCGTAGAAAAAAAAAAAAGGAATTTACTCTTTGGAATTCTCACGCTTATTAAAACCGCCACCTTGCTCTCTCGTGTATTTGTTAAGTAAACAGAGAGAGAGAGAGAGAGATGATTTAAATAAAATATACGAACACGTGAACGAGAATTTGTCTCTGACGAATCAGAGTGCTGAGAATTAAACAGCCATCTCGTGCAATGTCATTGTATGTCCTATTGCAATACATACACACGCGCACTCGTTATAATGAGAAATCTATGTGTCGAGATTAGAATTTTGAAGAATTACCATGGTAATTCTTCAAAATTTTAAAATGTATAATATAGTTGGCAAGTATCTTGTATCTATGCATAGATACGACTTGCCAACTATATTATACATTTTCGTTATAACGCCAGAGGCTTTAAATGTACAATCGAACGAAAAAAAATATTGGCTAATGTGTAATTATTATAAAGATGTAATAAGTCCAGTCAAAATAAAGTTTTGGTAAGAATTTAAAGTACTTCGCGTTGAAGCAAAAATTTGATAAAAATCAATCGTATTGAAGATGATAATAATATCGATTTCCAATAATAAAAATGCTGAAAAATTATCAAAAAATTGTTTAAACAATAAATTGTTTAAGAAATTTCGTGTAAAAATATTTTTCGATTATATTCAACAAATTCCTCGATTTTTCTGAATACATATGAATTTTTTAAGAATTTTCCTATGGTTTTTTTTTTAATTTTTGTTTTTGAAAATTTTTAGCTTTGAAAATTGCATGAAAAGTGCGCGCGAAATTTGGATATGTTCTCGTACAAAGGTTCTATACTAACGTCACGAAGTATCCGGATCATCGAACGAATACTTTTGTAAATACAGTTTTTCAAAATTCTAAAAAAACATAAATTAAAAACCATAAGAATATTTTTGAAAAATTCATATGTATTCAGAAAAATCGATAAATTTGTCGCATATAATCGAAAAACATTTTTACAGGAAATTTCTGCAACAATTTATTGTTTAAACAATTTTTTAAAAGTTTTTCGGCATTGTTATTATTGAAAATCGATATTATCATCATCTTCAGTATGGTTGATTTTTTTCAAATTTTTGCTTCAACGCGAAGTACTTGAAATTCTCACGAAAACTTTTTCGACGCGAATTATGTGGCTCATACATCCTTAAATGAGAATTTTTTGTTTATCTTTTCAATTAAATTCGACTAAATAAATGTATTATTTTTTTTTTTTATTTTTATTCACACGAAATTATACCAAACCGAACAAGTTCATGAATTTCGTGGAATTATTCTGAAATAGAAAAAAAAAAAAAAAGAATAATTTCCAAATTCATTTTCATATTTATTTTTTTTTTTTTCGGCCTCCCAGGCCCTCATTCACGTTTCCACGGCGTACTGCAATTGCGATCGCATGGACGTCGCCGAGGAGATATACAAATCGGCACAGAATCCGCAAGATGTGATATCGTGCACAAGATGGATGGACGACAAGCTCGTTGAGGTTTTAACGCCATATCTAATAGCCGGTAGGCCCAACACTTACACGTTCACGAAGGCATTAGCGGAAACGATGCTGCTCGGTGAGAGCGGCACATTACCGGTTGCCATTGTCAGGCCCTCGATCGTATTGTCATCGTTCAGAGAACCGGTGGCTGGTTGGGTCGACAATTGGAACGGACCCACCGGTATCATAGCGGCCGCTGGAAAAGGATTTTTCAGGTATAATTATCCGTTTCGTTTTTTTCTATTTTTCCATCTATCATTTGTGGTTTTCATATACCGTTCTCGTTCATTCCTTATTTTCTCACTAAAATTCCTCGCTCCTTGTGGGTTTTTCCAATCATCAGTGCTGTGGTTGCGTTTTGCATTCTTCGACGAACGTTCTTTGTTTTTTTTTTTTTTTTCATCACATTTTCTCTCATAGATTTTCTTCCTCAAAGTGCAAGTTTGTTTTTTTTTTTAATTGAATAAATTGAAAAAAAAAAATGTCTGAACGTTCGTACGTGTGCCTGTGTGCTGACCTTGCAAAATTCAAAAAAGTCTTGAGCAAAAAAAAATTCTCTTGAAAAAAAAAAACAATTCTCTCGTTCATGTAATGTGACAAGCCCCGAGACACGTGTTTCTCCCTCAAAGCGCGTGCAGGCTCGTCTCAAGTCCGGTATCGAAGGAATACGTTTCTTTTTTTCTTTCTTTGTTTCTTCAAAAATCCATTTCCCAGGATTTATCGGGCTCGAAAAGTTCTCCGAATGACAAAAATTAATATCGAATGATAAGCAACGTGCACGATGGTTAATTGTTAACGATAGGATATATCGAAATCGTTATAGTCCGGGAGCCCACTGCAAATTTTCGAGTCGATCGCTTTTATGGCTGATTTTTATCGAGAAAGATAGGTGATATATTGTCGAATACCAATCGCCTTTCAGCCAAACCCGTACCCCCTGCGTTATATGTTATAACAAATAATTAACAAATAAAATTGTGTGCCGTGCTTCACCCATCGCTTTTATTCAAATTTTCCGTTTCGATCGTTAGTAGGCAATTAATTAGATTTTTTGGTACCCGGCTGCCGCCCTTCATCCCCTGCGCTAAGGGTGGCTGCTAGCATCAAATATGACTACATAAACTTATCCGCCTACACCCATCGCTTTTATGGACGAAACCTACGTCGTTGGAAAGGTCGTGAAATTTCCCTCAAGAAAATACCCGGCTGCCGCACCTCTGTCCCTGTAAACCTCAGGCTGCCGAGCTTTTTAACTCGACGCGCGAGTCCGTTCAAGGGGCCCGCGCAGGGCGTCACCCGTGGAGCTAAAACCCCGTACCGTGACACAAGAAAAGCCGTGAGCCACCGGTCGAGCTAAAACCCCGTACCGTGACACAAGAAAAGCCGTGAGCCGTGTTCCGTCACACACATGGCAGGCGCTATGTGTTGGTGTATGGACGCGGGCCTCTCGAACGGACTCGCGCGTCGAGTTAAAAAGCTCGGCAGCCTGAGGTTTACAGGGACAGAGGTGCGGCAGCCGGGTATTTTCTTGAGGGAAATTTCACGACCTTTCCAACGACGTAGGTTTCGTCCATAAAAGCGATGGGTGTAGGCGGATAAGTTTATGTAGTCATATTTGATGCTAGCAGCCACCCTTAGCGCAGGGGATGAAGGGCGGCAGCCGGGTACCAAAAAATCTAATTAATTGCCTACTAACGATCGAAACGGAAAATTTGAATAAAAGCGATGGGTGAAGCACGGCACACAATTTTATTTGTTAATTATTTGTTATAACATATAACGCAGGGGGTACGGGTTTGGCTGAAAGGCGATTGGTATTCGACAATATATCACCTATCTTTCTCGATAAAAATCAGCCATAAAAGCGATCGACTCGAAAATTTGCAGTGGGCTCCCGCACTATTAGTTTTTCGTAAACTTGAGTTTATCGCGTTTGAAATTGGCGCCATTTCACGGCAGCCAGTCGTATCAGAGCGCAATGGCGGATATCGAAATTTTCGTGCATCGATATTTCGATATTTTCAAATGTTTTTTTTTCTCTTTTCCCGAGTTTTACGTATTGCTGCTTTCTTTTTCTGACAAAATCCTTGCACTTCTTCACACTTGCATCATTAAATTTTTCAATCTCTCATTAAAATACACAATATTTCCTTTAAAATTTTTTCAACATCCTCGGGGCGTTTCCCAATCTCGTTTGTTTTTTTTCTCCTCTTTTATCGCAACCTCTCGTACGGGTCTTTGGTTTGAAAAAAAATAGTAATTTTTTCTTTTTTTTTTCATCACAGAACGATGCTATGCCACGAGGACAAAGTTGCCGATCTCGTGCCCGTCGATATCGTGATAAATCTCATGATATGCGCGGCATGGAGAACAGCGACTCATCGTAGCGACACGATTACGGTTTACAATTGCTGTACCGGACAACAAAATCCAATAACATGGAAGGAATTCGTTGAACTGTCGTTCAAGTACAGTCGCAAACATCCGGTCAACGATGCGGTATGGTATCCGGGTGGTCGCTGTCGCAGCTCGCCCGTTCTCAACAAAATATCGGTCACGTTTCAGCACATGTTGCCCGCGCACATATTAGATTTTTTCGCACGAATAAAAGGCTCGAGGCCGATAATGGTACGCGTACAGGCAAAGCTTAACAAAGCGGCAAAGTGCCTTGAGTACTTTAGTACGCAACAATGGAACTTCAGGGACGACAACGTGAGGAGGCTCGGTTACGAGCTCAGCGCCGATGATCGACAGACATTCATGTTCGATGTCAAACAGATCGATTGGCCATCATACCTGGAGCATTATATACTTGGGATACGACAATTTATACTCAAGGAAAGCCCGGAGACACTGCCAGCAGCACGCTCACACATTATGAAGTTAGTTGAAAAATAATAATAATGTTTAAAAAAAAAATCCTGGTCGAATGGTCGTGGATTAAACAAAACAAAAAAAAACACCCTTTGAAACAATTTAATTGTCAGAACTTTTGTTCTTGGAATCGTTCACACCGGGGGGTCAACTGTATGATGACCCAATGAGCTGCATTCTGATAATTAAAAATTTCGAAAATTCGGGGAAAAGACAGAAAGGATTCTTGGACCAAGTTCGAGCGTGTATAAAAAAAATTAGAACTGAGAAAAATTTCTATATTACATAGTCAAATAAGGAAATGGAAATATTTTATTTGGCATTCTGGCCATTTTTTTCTGCAATCTTCTGCAGAATTGATTTTGCTTTTGGAAAAGGTAAAGTGAAAATTCAAATTGACGGGATGCGGGGGATCGAGCTTCAGCCGCCATCTTGGAGAACACGTTTTATCAAATATCTCGTAAACCGTGAATCGTACGACTAAAATAATAGTAACCTTTTTTGTAGATAATAATGTTCTCTACAACTTTTATCGTAAGCTCTTTTCTGTACGGTGGATAGTTTTTGATTCATAGCGTGGCAAAATTTTACCGTCGCCATCTTGGAGAACACGTTTTATCAAATATCTCGTGAACCGTGAATCGTACGACAAAATAATACAGACCTTTTTTGTAGATAATAAAGTTCTCTACAACTTTTATCGTAAGCTTTTTTCTGTACGGTGGATAGTTTTTGATTTATAGGGTGGCAAACTTTTACAGTCGCCATCTTGGAGAACACGTTTTATAAAATATCTCGTGAACCGTGAATCGTACGACAAAATAATATAGACCTTTTTTAGTAGATAATAAAGTTCTCTGCAACTTTTATCGCAAACTTTTTCCTGTATAGTGCATGGTTTTTTATTTATAGCGTGGCAAACTTTTACAGTCGCCATCTTGGAGAACACGTTTTATCAAATATCTCGTAAACCGTGAATCGTACGACGAAAATAATAGTAACCTTTTTTGTAGATAATAATGTTCTCTACAACTTTTATCGTAAGCTTTTTTCTGTACGGTGGATAGTTTTTGATTCATAGCGTGGCAAACTTTTACGGCCGCCATCTTGGAGAACACGTTTTATCAAATATCTCGTGAATCGAGAATCGTACGACAAAATAATATAGACCTTTTTTAGTAGATAATAAAGTTCTCTGCAACTTTTATCGCAAACTTTTTCCTGTATGGTGCATGGTTTTTGATTTATAGCGTGGCGAACTTTTACAGTCGCCATCTTGGAGAACACGTTTTATCAAATATCTCGTGAACCGTGAATCGTGCGACAAAATAATGCAGACCTTTTTTGTAGATGATAAAGTTCTCTACAACTTTTATCGCAAACTTTTTTCTGTATAGTGCATGGTTTTTGATTTATAGCGTGGAAAACTTTTCCAAACATGTTTATTGCTAAATTTACAGTTAACGGTTGATGTAGCAGTAAAAATGGTGATGTTTGGAAAAGTTTGCCGCCCTATAAATAAAAACCATGCAATGTACAGGAAAAAGTTTCCAAATAAAAGTTGTAGAGAATTTCATTATCTAAAAAAAAAAGGTCTTCACTGGTATCAGTGAGTTTTATTTGCCCAACTTTATGAAGTTTTTTTAAAAAAATACTCCAGCCAGTCTTGGATTTCTCTTTCTCCCGTCGATGGATCGTCCTCGATCCAAATCGCGAAGATCCTGGTAGTCCTCGTTTCCTTTTCATTATCGTCCTTTTTTTTCTGCCATGGTCTCAAAGCGTGACCATTGCCCCCCCCCCCAAGTTCTTGCATCCTTTTGATATTAGGATCAATTCCGAATCTCTCGCAGCGTTTGATGTTGTCTAAGATCGTCTGCTCTTTTCCAACTGCCCTCATCCCTCTGACCACGATGTACTTTTTCCTGCTTCTTCTTTCCGCCAGCTCACATTCCCGATCCGTCTGTGATAACGGCTCTGCTCGTCCTTCTATCTCCCATTGGTCCTACCGTTGATCCATGAATCAAAATGTCTTCGCTATTTTTGTCGTACGATGCACACGTTTCACGAGATATTTGATAAAACGTGTTTTCCAAAATGGCTGCTGAAGCTCGACGCCCATCCGCGTCCCGCCAACTTGAATTTACGCTCAGGAAATCTTTTCCAAAAGCAAAATAAATTCTGCAGATTATTGCATCACGAACCTACTTTTTTTTTTTTTGGCTAAAATTACTGAACTAATGGTCTCCCCGACTATTCGGCTAATGTTTCATTGACTATTCGCGCGATTCGAATCCTGCCTAAATTATTTCTGGCACAACGAAAATTAATTTTTTTTTTTTCTAATATAAATTTATTGTCGTGGCGCGACCTTTTTTTTATCGCACTTTTCGCAATTGTCTCGAGCTACTGAAAAATTTAGGATGCCGGATTAAACGGGGAAAGAGCGTGGCGAAGATTTTCGTGAAAAAAAAAAATTTTCCTCAACGATCGTTAAAGAAAAAATTTCTTACTTTTTTTCTTTCACAGATTATTCTGGCTACAGAGGGCGGTGCAGTTCGGTGCTCTGCTGGTCGTACTGCGTGTATTAATGTCGCGCAGTTCCCTCGTAAGATCCGCGTGGTTCTCGCTACTCTCCGTCGTGCTGCGCCTCTGTCGCATGATTGTTTGACGGCTCAGTCGTCGATACATCGTAATTATTATTGTTCATGGCTCGAGTTACGCGACGAGACACGAGACCGGCTCGTTTCGTTATACGCGAAGGTTCGAATTTTCCTTCGTACCTCAATACTGCTCAGCATCACCGACGATATGAAAGGAAAAAACAAAAAAACAAAAAAAAAAACCCAAAAAAAAAAAAATGAAAAGAAAGCGCTATCTTCGTTTCCCCGTGTGTTGGCCTTTTCAATGTTTGTATTCGTTCGTAATATAATTAGTTATCGCTAGGGAGAGGAACGAAAAAAAAAAAAAAATTATATATATATATATACACACAAACACACGCGACGACTGTACGGGTGAGAGTGTCGGCTATCGAAATATGAAAACGGCAACGAGCACGACAAAAGGCCACGAAAATCACGAGCAAAATTTCAGAGTTGGAAGAAAAAAAAGCCACATATATATATATATACTAAAAGGAATTGCATCTAATTCTTAGCCCCGCGATATGCTATATACATACATACGTATTTATATTTATAAATATAAATATAAATGTTATATATACACTATAGTGCAAAGGCTTTTAAAAAAAAAATGCTATTTGTCAACTCATGGATCAAATTACGGAAAAGTACGAATAAAAAATCTGGCTATATTAAAAGCAAAGAAAGCTAAATTTTTTATTCGATCATTCACCCAAGCGCAGTGTCGGGCACCACTGATTACTTTGTGCAATTAATTACGTTGAAATTACTAATCACATTTTCAATTTTTAATTACGAAAGAAAAACTTACGGATTACAATTGCATATTTTAATTATAAAAATTTTAATTACAAATTACGAATGTAATTAGTATAGATTTTGCTTCTAATTACAAATTACAGATGTAATTAGTATCGAATTTTCTTCTAATTGCAAATTACAAATGTAATTAGAATCGGTTTTTTTCTCTAATTACAAATTATAATGGTAAGTGGCTTGAAAAGAGGGACGCGATACATCTTTCGCAATATTGGGTGTAAAATTGAGAACGTTGAGAAATTTGTAATTTGTAATTAGGAGAAAAATCGATTGTAATTACATTTGTAATTTGTAATTAGCAGAAAAATCATTTCTAATTACATTTGAAATTCATAATTAGAAGAAAATTCGATTCTAATTACATTTGTAATTTGCAATGAGAAGAAAAATCGATGCTAATTACATTCGAAATTTGTAATTAAAAGAATAATCGATGCTAATTACATCCGCCATTTGTAATTAGAAGAAAAATCGATACTAATTACATTCGTAACTTGTGATTGAAATTATTCTAACTACAAATTACAATTGTAATTGGTATTTTTTATTCTTCTAGTTACAAATTGAAATTATAATTAGTAATTTTTGTTTTCTATTACGAATTACATTTGTAATTTGTAATTAAAATATGATTAATTAAAAAAACGCCCAACACTAACCAAGTGGCAGAGAGGCAATACGTTTTTTTTTTTTTTTTTTCGTCAAACGATGTAAAGGCACAGAAAAAAAAAAAACAAGTCGTACAACTTTGCACCGAAAAGTCAGTTTGTGACTTGTGACGATTCACAAGAATCTCGGGCTAGTCTTTAAAGGGCGAAAAAATATATATATATATATATAACGCGGGGCTCTTTATATATATCACGGTGGAGGATGGAAAAATTAAAAAAAAAAAAGAAAAATATATATATATACATAAAAAAAAAGAAAATAAGGATTTTAATGGCGAAGTCCCGTAACGGTCACGCGCGCGCGCGCGTGTGTGTGTGTGTATGTGCCTTCGAAGCCATTTTCGGTATCTGACATTCTTTTTTTTTCCCCCCATTTTATTCTGTGACGCGATATTCGATACCTACGGGCACGAGAGTCACATTTGTCGAAGCACATGCGAATATTAAAACCGTCGAATCGTGGCAAAAAAAATAAAATATATTCACAATAAAAACAACAGCTACAAAAAAAAAATACGTTTAATTATTTCTCCGGGGCATATTTGATTTTTGTGGTTTTTTCTGCCACATGTGAAACTATGCATTTTTGTTTTCATAAACGAGACGGTTTGCGACGAAAGGAACAAAAAAATTGCAAACAGAGAAAAAAAAAGTCACAAGGTTGAGGATTTTTTTTAACGAAAAATTATTTAAAAAAAAAAAATCGCTGATTCGACCAATGCGCACTTTAACGTATCGTGTCTGTGGGTATCTTGCACACTCGTAATCTCACAATGATCCAACCGGTGTTCTGTTTTTTTTTTTTTTTTTTTTTTTTTTTTTTTATTTTGAAATTTTGAAGGCATTGGCAACTTGGTTGTTTTGAAATATTGTCCGCGAAAAATAGAGAGACAGAGAGAAAGAGAGAGAGAAGCATTCTAGTGTGATAGAGGAAGGAGCGAGATTGCGAGAAAAAAATATTTAAAAAAAATAAAGACGAAACGAGACAAAATTTGAATCGAAAAAAATTTTTTTTAATTCATTAAAAATCATTTTTCGCTAAAACAAATGGACAATTATTTTTCAATTGATAATTTTTCCCCCCAAAATAATTATCGCTCAAAATTATTCTTCGATTGTTCGAGAAAGATGGAAAATTGTAATTTTTTTTTTTTCCAAAATAATTGTTCATGGAAAATTATCTTCAATGATTTATTCGTGTGCTCGTTTCTGATTTTTGAAAAATTGATGAAAAAAAAAAAAAAAAAATGACGATATGAGCGTGAGATCGCGTGTACTTCCCTTTTCACGTAAAGTTAATTAAAAAGTAAAAAAAAAAATAAAAATAAAAATAAATCAACAACCAAAATTAACGCTAACGCTGCAAGAACGTCAAGAAGAGAGAGAGAGAGAGAGAGAGAGAGAGAGAGAGAGAGAGAGAGAGAGAGAGAGAGAGAGAGAGAGAGAGAGAGAGAGATGAACGATTCGAAGAGTAACGAAAAAAAAAAAAACCAAAAACGAAAAAAAAAAACAAAAACGAACAAAAAAAAACCGATAAAAATAACCCGTAGACTTAGTTAGACGAAAGAATTGTAAATACGAAGTTGTTGCTGCTAAGCGGGTAACGGTGCAGTGTGTTATGTATTATATAGCTATTAATTCGGACTGTCGTGAGAGTTCGCCGATAATTCTTAGAACCTTGTCGTAGGCATCTCTCGTATAATCGGGTGAGAGCCAAAAAGAATAAGAAGAAGAAGAAAAAAAAATGATGCACGAAAGAGCATCGACATGATTCCATTGTTATGATGAAAAAAAAAAAAAAAAAAAAAATTGAGTACTTTACGGTACGATATTCCAATCTCCATATCTTTTTTTTTTTTTTTTCTTTTTCGTCGATTTTATTTGAATTATTCCAAGAAGCTCCGGAGAACGACCGTGCGATATTTTTTTTTTTTTATTTGTCATTACGTTGAAATTCCGAAAGAGGCAACGATATTTTCGTTGGTAATTATAAATACATTTAGGTGTCTCGTGAAATGATTTTTTTTTTTTCTTTTCTTTCTCCCGTTGAAGAAAAAAGTCTTATTCTCATCCTGAGCTTAATTTCCTTTCGAAGTTGAGCCCCGTGGCCAAATTTCAATAGGTCACTCATCCTAATTCGATATTTTCACCTTTCATTATTTTTTATCTTCGAAACTCCGAATCACACGTAAAAATCATAAATACAAAAGTTATTGGGTACAACGAACTCTGGCTCGTCGAATTTTTTCAAATTTTTTTCGAGATCGCTGGAGTCCTTATCGGGGATGCTTAAATGGCAAATTTCATAATTTCACTCTGACGATCAATTACTCAAGAAACTTTGCCGTTTGATGAAAAAAAAAAATCACTTTAACGAAGATCGCTCAGCACAACGCGATAATTTGTCTTGCTAAATTTTTTTTTTCATAATTTTTCGACACCCCTTTGAAGGTTTGCTTGATGAAACCGTCAGAGCGAGACCGTCTAAAAAATTACGAAAAAAAAAAGTTCATCGCGAGGTAGACTTCGTTATCCTGACCAACTATGATATTCATGCGGGCTTTTATCTTCAATGCAGAGTTTCGGAAATGATCGATACGAAAAGTCGTGTGAGCGACCATTTGTGAGAACTGGAGCTACACGGAGCACGGAAATTAATTTTAGGATGATAATCAGCTTTATCGTCAACGGGTGAAGGAAAAAAAAAAATTACTTTTTTTTTTCCCCGAAACACCTTTATATAACGATAATACATAAAAATGCATTTTGCATTTGCAACAAAAAAAAAAAGAATCGTATACGAGTGAACGATTTTTTTTTTTTAATTGCGTACGAAAATTATGTACGATCGTTTTTTTTAACATTCGCAAAAAAAAAAACTAAAAATAAAAAATAGTGCAAAGAATGTACGAATTTTTTTTTCTTACATTCGCGAAGCAACAATAATAAGAAAAAAAAAAAAAAAAAAAGAAAAAAATCGCTTCGGCACACACCAAGGGCTTCAAATAAGAAAAAATACAAAATAATAATTAAAAAAAAAAAAAAATGCAAGTAAATGTCACGCGTTATATCGGAGACACAGAAGAAAAGAAAAAAAAAAAAAAAAAACGACTCTTCGATGCTTCCTACGTCTCACTTCAAACGTAGTGTAAAATACTATACAAATAACTACGACTTTGTTTGTTTTTTTTTTTTTTCCATGCTGGCAGACTGGGCTTTGTTATGCGCTATGGGGGATGTGCGAGAAGACTAATTAAATGAGAAAAAAAAAAATAAAAAAATTAAAAATAAAAATGAAAGCCAGAGCGAAAGAGGGAAAGTGCGTAAGCGAGAGTGAAACCGAGAACGATACGAAACAAATGGAAGACGCGTGAAATAATCTCTATTAGGAATTTATTTTTAAGTTTTTTTTTGTAATTTTTTTTTTTTTTTTTTAGTGCGCACGGTGTACGGTGTTAGAGAATAAAAGTGCGATTTTACGATTTTATAGAGTTCTCTGAATATCGAGGCAAATCGCTGCTCCTCGTTGTCGTCGAATTGAATTAATTTTTTTTTCTATCAATTCGTTTTTTTTTTTTTTTTTAAATCTTTAATTTGACAAAAGACGCGTTTTATTATTCTTACGACTGGACAAATGGATATGTGTCGAAAAAATAAAAAAAAAAAAGGGAAATTATTGTATTTAAAATGAAATAAAAAATTTGTTTCAATTAAACTTTGTTCATACGCGGACAGGATGAATGAATTATTGGAGTAAGAATTGCTCTGTCCAGCCAAATAAATGTTGCTTTTTTGAATGTAGATATTTTTTTTTTCGAAATATTTTACATACAAAAACGTGTCTATTGTCGAAGCTTGAGAATTTTAACGTTCTCACGAAGACGACAACGTGGGACCATATGATTTGTTTCGTTCGATAGTGGGATTGCGTGTGACATGTATGATGAGAAAAAAAAAAAAAAAAAAACAAAATGGGGATAAAGGTGATTTATGACTCAATATTCGGTGTTTCAATAGTGAAGAATTATTTATTCAAACAAGTAAAAAGAAAAAAAAAACAAAACAAACGCATCGTAAGTTGAAAATATCCTGGCCCAGTTAATTTATTCAGTGATTTCCGGTAATTGTTGGCCCGAAATTGTCGATTGTTTATTTATACATATATATATATATATATATATATATATATATATATATACTTGTATGCATACATCCAGTGGTACAGACCAGACCTCACGCTCATGGGGGGTCTCTCTCTTCGCCCGATCCCAGCATCATTAAGAAAAATCAAGATAAAAATAATAATAATAAAAAAAATTAAAAAAAAAAAGTGAAAATTGAAAAAAGAAAACCGGCCGTGCTAAATGAATAGTCAATATTTGTACGTATTCGTGAATTTCGTGTCACCTGTTGCCTGTGCCTTTGAGATATCCGTAGAGATGCTAATTATATTTCAATCGGATATGAACGAAGGGTCAATTTTTTTTAAATTATTTTAATTTTTGCTAGTTTTTTTTTTCTTTTCTTTTCCTATTCGTTGTAACGGTCGGAGTGGGCTTCCCTTTATACAATGTTTATTGATCTGTCGTTCATCGCTGCCAAGAGTTTTAAAAAGCAAAACAAAAAAAAAATTCAAAGAAAAAAAAAAATTGATAATGAGAAAAACACGAATCTTTTGACTCGAGGATGAATTTTTCATCGCTTAGGGGAACGGAGTGAATGAATCGGCATGAGAGAGA
The DNA here is from genome assembly GCA_963564615.1 of Rhorus exstirpatorius. NCBI lineage: Eukaryota > Metazoa > Arthropoda > Insecta > Hymenoptera > Ichneumonidae > Rhorus > Rhorus exstirpatorius. Next base: position 34,213,203 of record OY751317.1, read on the forward strand.
GAGAGAGAGAGCGATACTATGAGAAAGAGGGAGAGAGATATGTTCAATTACATCAATTACCGAAGTAACGGTAAATAAATAATTATTTAGCGCCAGGGACTAAAAGAAGAAAAAAAAGAAACAAGAATAAATAAGCAAAAACAATGAGGTAGCGCTGCGAAGGTCACCACCAGCTAGTCTCGTCTGTAAACGTTATCCGGTCACACGATGCATACCACAAAAAAAAAAACATATTTAATATTATTAATTTAATTAATATTACACTGTACTATTATATAGAATACATTAAAAATGAAATGAACCATTGAAAATTATCTTTCATTCCTCGACCATCCAATATATCCATCGATCAATTATCGAGGGTCAGAAATATTTTAATTAATTCGTTTTTTTTTTGTTTTTTCGTAAAAATTGTTAATAATTCGGGCGAATTTCGAGACACTTAAATACGGTTCTCTATATTTCCAGCTAAAAATTTGATTCAACCGGAATTTAAATACTTCACGGTACGACTAAATATGAAAAAAAAATAACAATAATGAAGATGCTAAAAACATTTTTTCAAAATTATTTTTAGCATCTTCATTATTGTTTTTTTTTTGTTATTTCACAAAAATGTGAAATAAATTTAAAAAATTAATTTTCCTACAAATTTCCGGAAAACATTTTTTCCGTCGCACGAACACCAATTTTGCAAAAAATTTTTTAAATTTGTTTTGTTATAAAAAAAAAAAATATTTTGCCGGAAATTTTGTCGATTAAATTTTTTTTTCAATAATTTACACTATATCGTGGATTTATTGGGAAAATCAATTTTTCTATTCAACTTCATAAAGCTGCTGCTATTTTGAATCATAAACATTTTTATAAATTAATTAATTAATCAAAAATTCTCAATCGTGAAGAGTCTAAAATATAATAGCGAGAAACATATTCCAATTTGCGAATGTCAGAGTTACGTATATTATTGCAAAGAAAAAATTAATTAATTATAAACAAAATTCTCGATCGTATAAAGAGTCTTAAACATAATGGCGAAACATTCCAATTTGCGAATGTCATAATTTATTATTAGTATTATTGTAAAGAAAAAATCTTTAAGTTCTCGCCGCTGCGAGACGGTACACCACACACGCTGTTGTGAACGTTCCTTTGGAGAAACTGGAAAACGAGGCGGTGCCGTTTATCGATTCCGACGCTCCCTTCAGTACCATAATTCAGCTGGCTCTCGTCACAAGCGTTCGCCATTGTTCGTTTCAACAACAACAAAAAAAAAACGTGTCGTATGTGTGTCGTTAAAAAAAAAAACTTGAAGAAAAATTATACATCGCTCTTATACCCGTCAGATCGATCATCCACAAATTAACAATCGTCTGGGATCGTTGAAAAAACGTGAGTTACCATTTTATTTTATTTTTTCTCGGTCCGTTTTTTTTCTTAAAGTGAAAGTACTAATATGGCGCACATCGCGTGTCGTTCTCATCGAGTCTCTCGCTTACGTAAGAATAAAACGCTAGCTGGCGTGTCAATTGTGAAGGAAATTGGAAAAAAAAATTGTGAAAATGTTGTGCATTTATGTGGTTTCATGAACTTCCCCCCCCCCCCCCCCCGACTTGGTCATATTCATGTTATCAATTAGTCGAATAATCATATGGTCTCGATGTGGCGCAAACGTAAAAAAAAATGTAATGTTCAGAGAGAGGGAGAGAATGTGTTGGGGCGGAAACGTCATCTGGTAAGTGGGGCCCAGAGCGGTGGCATTCTCAAGCTCTATAGCTAATGTTCTATGTGCCATAAAACGAACGACTGCCGGTCAGCAAGACGTCGATAATTTATCGACCGCAATGGTCAAATAATGACTCTCTTCACACCTTATATCTCTCGAACAAGTTCAACATTCATTTACGAACGAATTCAACATTCATACAGTGAGAAAAAAGAATTCAAGGGCTTAGTTTGATTTTGATTGTGTACGATAAGTGTGCTTTGAATTTTTTTTAAAATATATTTTCATTGAATAATGTGTGTGTGTGTGTGTGTTGTATTAATTGTGATATTTATTTTTTATTTGGAAAATTTATATTTAATTCAATTGAGATAATTATCGTTTGATAATATGGATAAATTTCATGTAAAACCTGAAAATTTTTTTTCTCAAGCGTCTTAACTTTGTTCAACTGAATGTATCATCTCTTACCTTACTCAGTTATGAAAAGTTTTGAATACCGTTTTACCAACGTACATACAAATTTCTGGATATGACTGTACGATCCAGAGTACATCCTCAAATGAAATTAATCCGTTTTCTCATACAAAACATAAATTTACCTATTTTTTTTTTAATTTTTTTTTTCAAACACTCATCACTAAGTACACCGTTTGGATAAATCTCGCTGGAAATCTCGATCCATTCGACATGGAATATTTTCGGAATCAGATAAAACTCGGGGCCACAAATACCAATGACCCTGATCATGCTGAGGTAACAAAATTTGCGCTGAAAAAAAAAAAAAAAAAAAAAAAAATGTTTTCTCAATTCCGCTACAAGCAGTGAATTTATGGTCAGTCGATTTTTGGAGTAATTTTCCCATCGATTATAACCCTAGTCACTTACAGCTCTGAAAAAACTTTCACATTACTTACACGAGGTCACTCATCTGACCCCCGCGCAGTCAACTTTGCATCATTGTCACACAAATTCTGATCAAATTCCCGGCATGAAAAAAAATTCTTGGATGAACTACATCATAAAAATAGATTCTCATCGTTTATTTGAGACCAGCTTCAATTTAAGCCTTGTAAAAAAATTTCAAAGCGAAGAACTAAGAAAAAAAAAGTCAGTTTCACTGAAAGACAAATGACTTTTGTAATTTTTGATATTTTTTGTTTACCGAAATTTCATTTGGATATTCTTGAGGGTACCGTAATTGAAGAAAAAAATTTGAATATTTTCGAGATATTGTAGCTTGAGAGGCATTCAAAAAAAATATAAATTAGCTGCCCAAAACCCAAACGGACGCTTTGATCGCAACTCTAATGCACCCAACATACGGTTGATACTTTGAACTAAAGTAACAGACGGCGCCACAGGGTTAAGCATGTATTGGACGTACCTTCCCAACCAAAAGTGACTTTAGTCGACAATATTGCATACTTCATGATAAGATAAAAATCGGAAAAAATTCACCCACAATAAAGACGATAAGAAGATAAATTTTTAATAATAATAATGCCAAAAAGTTATCAATAAATTATTCAAACAAAACATTGTTTAAAAAATTTTTAGAGAATGTTTTTTTTTGACACGTGAAATGAATTCGGTGATTTTTCTGACTACACATGAATTTTTTAAAAATTTTCTTACCATTTTGAAATTTCGGTTTTCGAAAATTTTTTAATTCTGAAAAATGAAGGGAAAATCGTGATATTTGGATATGTTTTTGTAAAAACGTTGTATATTACAATTAAGAAGTTTCCGGGGCATTTAACGAATAGTTTCGTAAGTACAACCTTTACAAATTTCCGAAAACCGAAATTTCAAAATGGTAAGAAAATTTTTAAAAAATTCATGTGTAGTCAGAAAAATCACCGAATTCATTTCACGTGTCAAAAAAAAACATTCTCTAAAAATTTTTTAAACAATGTTTTGTTTAAATAATTTATTGTTAACTTTTTGGCATTATTATTATTAAAAATTAATCTTCTTATCGTCTTTATTGTGGGTGAATTTTTTCCGATTTTTATCTTATCATGAAGTATGCAATATTGTCGACTAAAGTCACTTTTGGTTGGGAAGGTACGTCCAATGCATCCTTAAGATTCGAGAAATTTTGAACTGAGGTGTTGAGGGCATTGAGACCCCATGTAAGTGACTAGGGTTAATAAAAATTGATCAAAAATTTGATTGTCGAAACTTTGATCGTAAAGTCGATTAAACATTTTTGTTTTTTTTTTCATTCTACGATTCGGAAAAATCGATTGAATAATTTTGCTTCTCCATAATTTGATAACTATTTTTCATTTTTTCATCGATTAATCATTCCGATTAATATGAATTATTTTATTACCAATTTTTATGATATTTTTATAATTTTTTTTTTTCGCCTTGATTTCTTTTTTTCTTCAACTATTTTTCTTTTTGTCGGTCAAGATCGTTCTCTCGAACAAGGGGGGTCCAAAGTTGATAGACAATGGTTTTATGTACACGATGCACAAAAAACAAACGAGCAACATACGCTGGCGTTGCGTTCTACGTTCGTCGCACTGTCGCGGAAGTCTCGTTACATCGACGGATTTCAAACATCCGCGAGTTCGAATGGGCCACAATCACGATCCTGATCACGCGGCTGCGAGACTCGCGAGAACCCGATACGTGGCACTGGGTCAACCTTCGGTATTTCAAGGTTTGTATGCATTTTTATATTTTTACTTTTAATTTTATTAATATTTGAAAAAATATTAATTCTTAAAAAGTAATTTGAGAAAAAAAATTGGAATTTCTTAATAATTATGGTATCAAATAATTGGTCCGTTGTTTTGGCAAATGTTTACTTTGACGGCAAAACCCATTGACGCAAAAAAAAACCCAAGAATTTGCAAAATTCGGAAAAGCCGTCAAAGTAAATAATTACCATTGTTTTTATTAATTGCTCCCTCAGCGTTTTCGAAAAAATTGCGTAATACAAAATTGGCCTTCCTGAGTTTGGGTGACGCCATTGCCCCAATTTCTATTTCGATCATTAGGACAAAAATACGACGTCCAAACGATTCCTCACTAATTGATCTTAATTGTTCCTCAATTTCTGCTATTTTAATTAATTGCTCGGTCATAGTTGTTAAAAAAATTCAGAAAAACCAAACAGTTGCTATTCCAATCGAGCAATCAATTGATAACATAATCATTAAGAAATTCAAAAATTTAAATTGCGGAGCAGTTATCAGTAATTCGGAGCAATTATCACTTTGGTTGATGATCTTTCGTTTACTCAAAATCTCAAATCAAATGTGGCGCCGCTGCTTGACTGGAATAGCAACTGTTTGGTTTTTCATGATTTTCTGATCAACTCACGGGGAGCAATTAATGAAAATTGGAGAGCAATTGGAAGAAATTGAGTAGCAATTAGAAGCCAATTAGTGAGTAATCTTTGGGACATCGTATTTCTATCCTAATAGTCAAAATAGAAATTGGCAATGGCTTTCACCCAAACGCAGAAAGGCCAATTTTGTTTTTCGCGATTTTCTCGAAAACGGTGAGGGAGCTATTAATAAAAACAACAGAGCAATTAGGAGAAATTATTTGATACCATAATCATTTTAAAAAAAACATAAAAAAATGCCAGGCCAACTTCACATAGGTGAGTTTCATAACGAATTATAGCGTTTTTTTTGTTTTCTTTTTTTTTTTCCAGAGGGTCATACGAATGTTATGTTTGAGCATGTCCCATTGCTGACCCCTGCCAAAATCAAGGAAGAGCCGCAGGATGATTGCGATCGGCAAATGGAAACTTCTTGCCGGCAACTTATCCCCGTGATCGAGGCAAATCAATTGACCGCCGGTATTGTCACAAGCCCGAGCCAAGGTAAGTCCATGTGAATTTTTTAAACACAAAAAATGTTTTTTTTTTTTTTTTTTTTTTAATTTTACAGCCGATAAAGTTTGAGAAACCTTGCAATGAAATGAAAATAGAAAGGGAAAATTAATTTTTGTTTTTTTTTTTTATGAAATAATAAAACTGTTTTAAATGAAGAATTTTTTTTTTTTATAGAATTTTATACGAGTATTGAAATAAAAAAATCGCGATATTCGATCGACTGGTCGAAAAAAAATTTCTCATTGTATAGAAAAAAATTCACGACTTGTCTCAATTGTCGGAGAATTGAAATTTTGGACATCCTTAAAGATTAACGAAATTATTAGTAAAGCTAATGAAAAATTATTAGTAAAGCTTAGCTACGATAAGTGTATTAGAGTTTCGTTAAAATTTTGATAAAACACCAATTTAAAAAAAAAAAAACAAAAACAAAAGTAAGAATTATTTTGAGTATATTGCAATAAAAATTGGAATTAAGGAGGGCGGCCACCACCGTGCGGGAGGGGAAAATCGGGTAACGGTCGCTCGTGCGCGGCTTGCCGGGCGGGCAGCGTGCGAGAGACACAAATTCCCGAGCGAAAAATGTAATACAACGAGAGCTGTTTTATTGTTGAAATTTCTTAACAACTATATGTAACATGAAGCATTCCGCTCTTTGCGAACTTCTTCCCAAAAATATGATGATTATCCAGATCAATTTTCATTAAATTCTTATAATTTTTAACGTTTTTATAACGTATTTCATGAGATGCGTACGATTTAGGTAATGGTCGCCCATGTATAAGAGTACAACTTCAACAATTAGGAGCATGAATGAAATTTTTTTTTTTCAATCATTGGGGCGCATAATGCAGAGTAAGTAAAAATAATGAGGACGTATTTGTTTATTTTTCGTTAAAAATGACAGACGCACGTGTTATAGGCAATTTAATTTCACGGATTTTGATATATATATATATATATAGCGTAACATGTGTGACGTCATAATGTTATATCTTCCAATTTGTTATATTAACGGCCATTTTGATTGAAATAAAAAAATAAAAAATACGTACTAAATATTTTTTCCGAAATTACCAGATTTTGAAATAAAAAAATTTCATTTATACTCCAAATTAATTGCAGGAAAACTATGCAGAGGAATTACTTGAAATTTTTCACACAGTCGTTATACCTATTAGCGAGTATCCTCAAAAAATTTTAACGAATTTTTATCATTATGCGTTTTATTATCATTATACCATTTAATTATCATTATTGGGAATCAACGCGGAGGCGGGGCCTATCCAATATGGCCTCTTCTCTCTAGTTCGTTGCCAGTAGCCAGCTCTAGTTAGCATGGGGCAGCATAGGGAGCAGTTGTAAACACTGGATTATCGCATATTTTTCGGCAAAATGCGATTTTTGTAGTTTGATTTGACAATAGGGTTTATTACCGTTGAGGATTATGCGTGGATAGAATCCACTGCGCAAATTGGATACGGATCAAGTGATTATCGCCATAAGGATTACAATGAACCTACATGACATCCCATGTTTAACCTCAAAATCTTTTTAAAAAATTCCCGTCACGTTTCGGCTAAATAGATGCGTTCGAACAATAAATTATTAGTTAAAATATCAAGCTATCGCATGAAAAATGTTTTATGTATAAATTATTGTCCATATTTCATAAGTTATGAAATTGAAAGTCACACGTCGTTTGTGTTTACACGACATAACTAAAACGATTATTGCATATTCTGCGTGCGATGAAAATCTCATGCCCTCGCATAAAATATCGACTATGTCTTCTCGATCTTTATTTGTGATTTATTCCTTGTAATAAAGCAGTAGATTTTGAATTATTGTTAAAAAGTGACAAATTCGCATGATAATTAATGGTAATCATCAGGCAGCAACTGGAGAGAAGTACTTGAAAATTTGGCCGCCAGAGGTCAGGGTGACATTTGTGAGTTCCCAATACCAACCTCCTTCATTGCTCGAATAATTTTTTATGCTCTCACACACACCAAACAGTAAATTAGTTCTTTGCATTATCGACCGATGTAAGCGTTGTTCTCCGTGTAGCATCGAACTGTTTTTTTTTCTGCCTTACCGATCAAGAAATGGGGGATGAGCGCGCGCGCGCTTCGTGCAAAGAGCTAGCAAAATTTTATCGGTGCTAATGGGGATGTTGAAGTAGATATACAAAACGTTATATACAGTTTACTGATCTCGTCGTGGAGACTCGTGACAAGCGACCGTAACACAATCACCCGATTCCCAAACACTATTTTCGTCGCGCACACGAGAGATCGTATGCGAAGTCATCAGTTTTGTTGGCTAAGGCACACACGCGAGAGAAACACTTTTGCTGGCTTTGTGTAACGCATGGAATTCAAAGTATACCAGAAATATACGGATAATACTTCTATAAGGCCAGACATCGAAGCCGATTTTCTCACGAGAATAGAATCCTCGATGACACATATTATACACACACACACACACACACACACACAAGCCATATATGCGCTAATATATATCTGTATTTGTGTGCTCTGATACAAAAAAAAAAGTTTCGCGAGCACGAAAAAAAAAAAGAACACGCCTCGGCCACGTGTTCTCCAAGTCGATTTTCTCTCTTGTTGGCCTCTATACCTTGCCAGTCAAACAACCAAAGTTTTCGAGATGTTCTGGAAAATTTATGAAATTAATTTTCAAATCGTAGCATTTGAAAATTATATTTTCGAGTTGTACGAAAAAAAAAAAGAAAAAAATTGGAAAAATCGATGTTTATCGTCAATTGTTTTGTGACGGACTCGAACGGTCGGTCGACTGCATTACGCAATGATGGAATAACAAGAGCAGCTGCCGCGCACACGACGCATGAAGCAGCGGCACTCGCCAAGGGCAGTAATAAGGGGCAGAGGGAGAGAACGATCGTCGATGCTACGCGAATCATTCGATTTTTTTTTCTGTTTTTTCATTTTTTGATGAAATACCTGAATTGTTTGATCAACCAAACTTGACGCTGCAAAAAAATTGAAATTATCCCACGGAAATTGGAAAATAAGCTTTATAAGCTGGTATACCCGATCTCGGGATATATATACATACATGTATAACAAATATATATACACATATATATAAATATATATAGGAGTGAGAAAAATCGTTAAACATTGCGCAATCGACACGCAAACCGGGCACAGCTGCGTGACGCAATCCCTCGAAGGGCATTGGGATAACAAAAGTTCTCCTCCCCATCCACTATATTTCTTTTTCTTTTTTGTTTTCTTTTTGGCATTCGTACGCGAACCCCTCGAACATCGGCTTATTATTTTTTACACCCCCGAAATCGAGCCATTTTTCCACTTCACATTCTCATTTGTCATGTAATTTTTTTTACTTTATAAAATGCACGATCGGCAGGATATGTTACGACGATCACCATCGGTATAATAGTATAATGATCGGTAAAAAAATTTCTACTCGTTATTTCGCCGGAAAAGGCTAAGAAATTTTGAGAAATTTTACCAAAAAGTCATTCGTTAAATATTTTCTACTCATTTATATATGAAAAAAAAAAAAACAATTAAAATAAAGCTCCCATCGCCATTTTGATAAAAGAAACTCGATCATCGAGTTCAAAAAGAATTTTAAACAAACGAATGTGTGCGAGACAAATCTACTGGCTTATTCCAGAGAGATGTTAGCCAACTGAGAAGCCAAAAATGGAACATCGACCGATCGTCGATAGGCGACTCATCGAAAAACCCCACGATATATATATATATATATATATATATATATATATGTACACATACACACATATGTATATATATATATATATATATATGTGCGGGGAAAAATGTGGCTCGGCGTGAATGCGCCAAAAGTCTTCTCGAAAAATCGAAAAAACAGATGTTTCAACGATAACGCGAGATAAAAAAAAACGAAGAAAAAAAAAGTATAAGATGGACGTGAATTTAGTTGTTGGATTGGCTGTTTAGCGAGAGAGCTTCACCACCGGGTGACGCGAGAGAGAGCCACAAGAGCCGAGCGCGCGCTTCTCTTCTCGATCGATGATTCCTAACGCTCGGCAGGGCGCGCTCGGGAGACCGATGTGATCAGGTCGGTTAGTATGGCGATAAAAAGAGACGGAGCTATAACGACGAGAGGGCTTTATAGAGAAGGTTGGAGAGGGTGAGAAAATAGGAGCGTTTGAGCGAGCATCGAGGCTGCGAACGGGAGAGAGAGAGAGAGCTGGATACACACACACACACACACACATAATAGTACGGATAATGCGTTGACGACCGGCGCCCCGTTGGCACATGCGCGCAACAACGCGCCCCGACCGTCCACCGATTTCGATTTTAGTCGTTCGCTGGGTTCGGATTGGGGGAAATCGTGTTCGTGTTCTCATCGGGAACTTAACCGCAACCAACGTAAAAGGGAAAACGAAAAATTTGCCATTTTTTTTTCTTTCTTTCGTGACAAGTGCGTCAAGAAATATAAATATATCGTCGAAACGACGAAAAATAGAATAAAAACAGTGCTCATCGAAAAAAGAAAAAAAAAATCAAGATAATCCATCAAGAGGAAAAACACACGAACGGGGGTGCGAATCATGCAAAAAGCCTTGAAAAATTTCGTCGAAAGATTTTTTTGTCTACAATGTATTATATCGCGTCGTTGTCGTCATCGTCGTTATAAGCCTTTGTTCGTATACGTCGCGACGTCGTGGCCGGTTTATCGGCACACACACGGTATCCGATAATACATGAGAAATAAATACTGCAGAGGAACACCGGATATTGCGCATATATATTTATATATATATATATATATATATATATATATATATATATATATATACAAACATACATATATATATACATAGCTATATAGGCGCATGCATCGTGCGTGTGTAGCAGAAGACGCGGTTAAACGTGCCGGCCAAAAGATACGATAATAACAAACACGAGAAAAGAGGTGGAGAGAAGCCCAAGTGAAATATTTTCGAGTTTATAATATCGCATGAGAAAAACGTGGTGGGCTTATTTCGTCGACTGCTTATGCTCTCGGTCCTCATCGACGCATCGGGTGTCCCGAGGGGAGGCGAGGAAAGAGGGGGAAAAACCCCAGAGAGAGAGAGAGAGAGAGAAAGAGATAAGACGTACTTATATGTATATATCAGTATATCAGTACAGTATGACGTGATACGCACATGGTATGGGGAATTTTTGCGGATTATTCTTTTAAATGATTCTTTAAAATATAATCCCTGTAAAGTGTTTGAATAATATTTACGTTGCCTATATATAGCGATCAATAATCAAAGTTGCGAATTTGAAGCGCCAAAACACTTTTAGTATTTTTCTCAAATTTGAAGTTGATCTCTTTATCCAGTATTTAACTTTTATATATATATATATATATATATTTTTTTTTTTTTGTAAAAATGATCGGTTTTATAGATATAGTTGATTTGTACACATGTACATAGGAATATTACATTACCGACCGCCGTCGTACTATTCGGTATCGCGTTCGTCGTGTCCGACGGGCGTTGCGACGCATTAAAAAAAAAAACGCCCTACCATTAATTCGCGATAATAAATTCGATCGCGAGACCGGTGTGACGATCTCGAGGGTTATATTCATTGCGCATTGCGCGTCGAGGGATCGTTCGGAATTATACAAACGACGCGCCGATCGGGTTTTTTTTTCACTTTCAATTTGAGTTTTTTTTTTTTCGAGTTTATTCATTTCGCTCGTCGGTTGTTTTTTTTTTTTTTTTGCTTGTTTTCACGAATTTAGCATCTCGCTCCGTGTTTGCGTCCTTCTCGATCTTTGCCGGCGCTCTGAACGTATCACGTGAGAATACGGGTGTGTGTTTCTATATAACGCGCTAAAAGTGCAAATCGAGGGATTATATCGTTGAATGGTTCGCGACATGGACCGATATCACCGAGATGTAAAAACAAAAATATTTTGTATATTTTTTACCAAAGACGAATAATAAAAAAAAAATGTATTTCATGTTTGATTAATTTCAATGATCAACGATCATATTAAAATTATTCAAGATATCACAAAGTCCGTCAAACTTGTGTGAGCTCTTTGCTTTTGTGTAAATTTAAAAAAAGAAGAAAAAAAAAAATAACAACAACAACGTTCCTGGAGAAGGAAAACACGCGAGTAAAGTTGTCGATGAAGAATTGAACGTTACTGAAGTTGCAGTATATCGCGCGTGTCTCTGCGTGTTTTTATTATCTATAGCGGGAGCTTGCGAGACTTGCCGAAAAGCGAATGGGAGGGGGCGCGTATGAAAGATAGAGAAAGAGAGGGAGAAGATACAAAGCGTGCTTGGTGAGAGTATACAGATGAGGATTTAATTATTTTTAATACTCGTTTGGCATATGTCACGATCCATGTCGACTCAGCCATCCCCGTTTTTTTTTGTCTCGAAAAAATTATTCAGTATGGGCATTTCGAAGGACAATATATCTATGACATTTCACCAAAATTTCATCCCCCCCCCCCCCCAGTTCGTTCTCGAGATAATGAGTAATGAATTCTCAATTTTGTAAAAATCATAACTTGGTCACTGCTGATCGGATTTAAACGATCAAAAAAAGATTTTTTTTATTTATTATGCCCTTTTAGAAAAAAAAAATATGCCGTCATCGGAGAAAAGCTCGTTAGAAAGTTTTCGGGGAAATTTTTCGATTTTGTTTTTTTTTTTTTCTATGAAAGGGCCACCCGGAATTCCGTTCACTTTTTTTTTCCTGATAGAGGGCGGCAATTCGCAACTCCACATGCCGTCTGACGACGGCATATTTTTTTTTTTTTAAAGGGCGAAAAAATTTTTAAAATATTCTTTCTTTAATCGTTTAAATCCGATCAGCAGTTACGAAGTTATGATTTTTACAAAATTGAGAATTCATTAATCATTATAACGAGAACCAACAATAGTGGAGGGATGAAATTTTGGTAAAATGTCATGGATATATTGTTCTTCGAAATGCCCATACTGAATAATTTTTTCGAGACAAAAAAAAACGGGATGGCCGAGTTGACATGGAGCGCGACATAATATATGTAGTACAAGACGAGAGGAATAAAAAAATACACCCACGGATTTTTTCTCATACGGAGAATGTTATGACGCAATTGCCAATTTCGCGAAATTCTGAGCAATGATAAGACGAACCTGTTCTTCGTACACTGTGCGAAATGCTCGAAAAAAAAAAATGTTCAACGCTCCGTTACCATTATATCAATTTTTTTTTATTTCAATTTTTTGTATAAATAAAAACCACAGTTAAAAAATTTTCACGATCTTTCGTGTGCCATTCGCAGTGATTTAAATAAATTCGAAAATTTGTAATGTTTGAGGCTTTCTGCCTGTTTGCATCATTGATTCGTTTTAACGTACAGGGTGTGCCGAATTTATCGCAAAGTTGTATGATAAGAGAGCTCCGTTATCGTTTTCTCCTTGGCAAACATTTTTTTTTTATTCAATTTTTTTTTTCGAAGCGTTTCGTCAACGAGCACGTGTGCGGGGTGTTCCACGATCAAAATGAAGAGGAACCAAAAATTACGAGACAATTATTTCATTCATTTTGAAATTTTGTTTGTTTGTTTGTTATAGCCGTGTATAAATAGGCTTTTTTTCAATAAGCTTTTTTTTGCGGAGTTATCGATCTTTTCATCGAGCAAGGTTCGCGTTATTTTTTGTTTTTTTTTTTGTTTGCCTCAACGATCCAATTTTATCTGTGAATTGCTCCTCTTCCGAGCTGTGCCAGAACGATAATAATAGAGAGTGAAATATTCGACTATATGACATGCATCGTTTCGTACTCGCGGCTGCGCACTTTTTGGTCCCTCGAGATTCGCCCGCGTTTACAGATGTATATATATATATATAATTATATACAGGGCATAAAAATAAATCTATAGCGACTCCTCTCACTTTTTTCATCACATTGAAATCCTCCATAATGTCTGCGAGTTTTTATATTCTTTCTGTCTCTCTCTCTCTCACACACACATATCGTGACCTTTATTGTCACGCCTATTCGAATCTTATGTTTGTTTCCATAATTTGATATTTTCATGATGAAAAAATGTAGTTTTTTTTTTCCCCCCTGTAGTTCCGGAACACGAGTATCGTTAATTTCGAAAATAATATATCTCTCTCTCTCTCTCATTCTCTTCCCTTTCATATGGCAAAGACACTCTAGTCCACCCATCTTCCCGATCGATTTACAGAAGTGAACAAGTTTCGTTATGAAATTTATCCAATGAATTAAATTTTTTTCAAATATATATATACAAATATTAGAGAAAATTTGGGACACACCTTTAATAGAATATAGGAGTGCTCGTACTTAATACTTAGTTTGAGAAAAAAAAAAAATCGATGCAACGGTTTGGATTTCGTGAAATTTTCGATTTTTTTTTTTTAATTTCCATGATTCCTCGAACTTTCGAAAAAAATTTGAGTTACCGGGGCTCTAAAATTTTTTTTCTGACGTCAGTAAAATATCTCTTGGCATTGAATTTGGGGATATAATTCGTTCAGAGCCTTTTCAAAGTTGTAGGCTTTTTATGGGAAATACGTTCGCGGAAATTTTTTAAAATAAATTTACGATTATCGAGCCGCTGTACTTATCGAACAAAAGTAGGCTATGGTATAACGAGGGCTTCGGATTTCATGAAATAAAATTTTTTAAACGAATAAAAAAACAAAAAATGAGGAAGCAAAATGTACAAGTTTCTCTCCTGCCAGTATTATGCGGGCTCAAGCATTCTTGAATTGAGCTTCCGATCGGATTATACGCGATAATTGTAGCAAAAAAAAAAGTATTATTATGAATAATTACTTTCCGAATACGACTTTGACGACAGCGAAGCCCTTTTGACTCGTCCGCGCGCAACATCTGATTTTATTTTTTAATTTTTTTTCTCCTCTGCGCTGCACAGCGATCCTGACGTGACGAAATTGTTGCTCGAAGGAACAGAGAAAAAAAAAAAAAAATAGAAAAAATAAAACGTCACAACGGCGACCATTGGGAAAATTCTCATGAGCGGGACGGAGCCCGTTAAACTGTCGTCCCATCGAAATTCCGAGGCAAATCGTCTCGTAAAACGTCACAGTCTCATGGAAAAATTGGAAGCGACGATGAAGCAAGAACCGCCGGATCACGACGAGGACGAAGATTGTTATCTCGAGGAACCGAGAAGAACCGTGTCCGCCGATCATCCGGGACGCGTAAGATCGCACGCCAGAAGTCTCCGAGCAATGGCAAATCCCAGTGCGGTATGGGCCCACTTTGATTTGTGCGCCAACGACGCTCTCAGAGCTCAGTGCCGTATTTGCGGCTCTGTCGTCGTACGAGGCGGTGCGAATCCCCGTCAATGCGGCACCACGAATCTCCATCGTCATCTCAGAGTTCATCACGGTGGACGACTCATCGGTAGACGTTATCACGGTAATTTTACCACGGGAGAATTAATTTTTATAATTAAAAAAAAAAACAAAAAAAAAACAAAAAAATCATCAATTTCGAACGAGAAACGTAAATATGAAAATTTACGGCTCGAATATATATATATTCGACTGGAGAATCGAAATATTTGAAAAATTGATGAAACAACACACCGCAGGTGGTCAAATTTTTTTGACGAAATTTTCACGGATTATGCACGAAAAAGGCATCGAGCGCAGGAAAATGAAGAAAACTTGCGAAATTCCAAATCTTGGAAGAGAAAAGGAATTAATGTTTTTTTTTCTCGTTATATCAACGCGATAATATGGGAATTGCAAAGAAATATTTGGTAAAAAAGCAGGGGAGGAAAGTTGGTGAAAGATTGGTCGAGAGAGAAAAAAAAAAATATAAATAAAGATTCATCGATCCGATAATGAGGAAGATTCGTGAAATTAATGCATGAATGATGCGCGTAAGAATTTGTATTTCATAGGTCACCTTTGCAATAATAAACCCCTATGCACCAAAGCCCGAAGCTGCTTGATACGAATAAACTCTCTGAGAGATAATACGCGCACACATGAGAATCCGACAGTGGGCAGTGTAAATCACTCTCGGGAATTGCGATAGTACACGGTGCCAAGTCGAGTTTATGATTCACGCGAATTGTACTCAATCACAATGAATTATTTGTCAAATAATTTTTTTTTATTTAAAATTTTTCCACAGAACAACGTCTGATTGTTATTTGGAAATATGGCTTTGGCGAATTTCAATGATTTTTCTTCGCTCATAAGTCATTTTCTTCATGAATTATGATAATATCAATTGAGAGAGCACGAAAAAATTGTCCCTTATAAGCATTATGCATCAACTGCAAAAACGTAAAAATCAATTTTAAATTAAATAAATACGTTATATATAATTTTTGTATAATAATTTTAATAATTTTTCTGAGCAATGGTAATTATAAATAATTGTCCCATCCTAGTAATCCTATCGTATGTAATTTCCAATGAATTTTCAAGTCGCATCAGAGTACAAGTCATCTCAACGGTACTCTCCCAATTGGGAGTATAAATGAAATTTTTTTATTTCAAAATCTGGTTGTTTAGGAAAAAATATTTAGTACGTATTTTTTATTTTTTTTTTAATTTGAATCAAAATTGCCGTTTATATAACAAAAATTGAAAAATTTAACATTATGACGTCACACATGTTACGCTATATCTATATATATAAAAATCCGTGAAATTAAATTGCCTATAACAGGTGCATCTGTCATTTTTAACGAAAAATAAAAAATACGTCCTCATTATTCTTACTTTACATTATGCACCCCAATGATTGAAAAAAAAAATTTCATTCATACTCCCAATTGGGAGTATAAATGAAATTTTTTTATTTCAAAATCTGGTAGTTTAGGAAAAAATATTTAGTACGTATTTTTTATTTTTTTATTTGAATCAAAATTGCCGTTAATATAACAAATTGAAAAATATAGCTATGTGAACCTGGCACCCTACTTTGGAAAATTCAATTTTTTTTTTTTTATTCTTAAAGATTTCGGTATGTAGTTGATTGTAGTTCGAAATTTTTCGTTTGTAGTTCGACCCAAAAAAAATGATTTGACTTCAAAAAAAAGCCAGCCCCCGGATTAAACGAAATTGAATTCTACCGGTTGAGTTGTATAGAGAATCGTATGTAGTTGTTTGTAGTAATCGAATTTCCGTTTGTAGTTGATTTTTTTTTTTTTTTTTTTTTTTTTTTTTTTTTTACGAAATGTCAATAACGTACATATTCGCTTCTAATTCGTTTGTAGTTGTTTTTAGTAGCGTTGTTTTCATTTATAGTACCTCGGACATAAGCTACGATCGAACTAAGAGCGTCCAACCCAATTCTCATTATCTACAGCGGAGCATCAGAACTGCGAGCCCTCGTAATTCTTTTTGTTTCCATTTAAATTCTTCAGAAATTGAATACAAACGTCTATCTCGTTCGAGAAAGACCTGAAATCGTTTGTGGTACCGTTTGTTTCGTTTGCAGTAACATTCTATCGTTTGTAATAACATTTTTTTCGTTTAAAGTAACTTTATTTCATTTGTAGTAGCGTTTGTTTCGTTTGTAGTAACTTATTTTCGTTTCTAGTAACATTCTACCGTTTGTAGTAGCGTTTTTTTTCGTTCGTAGTAACTTCATTTCGTTTGTAGTAGCGTTTATTTCGTTGGTAGCGGTTTTTTTTCGTTCGTAGTAATATTCTATCGTTTGTAATACCGTTTTTTTCGTTTGCAGTAACTTGTTTTCGTTTGTAGTAGCGTTTATTTCGTTTGTGGTAACTTTTCTTCGTTTGTAGTAGCGTTTATTTCGTTTGCAGTGATTTATTTTCGTTTGTAGCAGCGTTGATTTCGTTTGCAGTAACTTGTTTTCGTTTGTAGTAGCGTTTATTTCGTTTGTGGTAACTTTTCTTCGTTTGTAGTAGCGTTTATTTCGTTTAAAGTAACTTTATTTCATTTGTAGTAGCGTTTGTTTCGTTTGTAGTAACTTATTTTCGTTTCTAGTAACATTCTACCGTTTGTAGTAGCGTTTTTTTCGTTTGTAGTAACTTCATTTCGTTTGTAGTAGCGTTTATTTCGTTTGTAGCGGTTTTTTTTCGTTCGTAGTAATATTCTATCGTTTGTAATACCGTTTTTTTTGTTTGCAGTAACTTGTTTTCGTTTGTAGTATCGTTTATTTCGTTTGTGGTAACTTTTCTTCGTTTGTAGTAGCGTTTATTTCGTTTGCAGTGATTTATTTTCGTTTGTAGCAGCGTTGATTTCGTTTGCAGTAACTTGTTTTCGTTTGTAGTAGCGTTTATTTCGTTTGTGGTAACTTTTCTTCGTTTGTAGTAGCGTTTATTTCGTTTAAAGTAACTTTATTTCATTTGTAGTAGCGTTTGTTTCGTTTGTAGTAACTTATTTTCGTTTCTAGTAACATTCTACCGTTTGTAGTAGCGTTTTTTTCGTTTGTAGTAGCGTTTATTTCGTTTGTAGTAACGTTTTTTCGTTTGTAGGTACTTTTTTCGTTTGTAGTAACTTTTTTTCGTTCGCAGTAGTGTTATTTCGTTTCTAGTAATTTCTTTTCGTTTGTAGTAGCGTTTATTTCGTTTGTAGTAACTTTTCTTCGGTTGTAGTAGCGTTTGTTTCGTTTATGGTATTTTTTTCGTTTGTAGTAACTTTTTGTCGTTTGTAAGAACTTTTTTCGTTTGTAGTAACTTGATTTCGTTTGTAGTAGCGTTTATTTCGTTTGTAGTAATTTATTTTCGTTTGCAGTAGTGTTTATTTCGTTTGGGGTAATTTTTTAACGTCTGTAGTAACTTATTTCTATTTGTAGTAATATTCCATCGTTTGTAGCAGCGTTTTTTTCGTTTGTATGAACTTTTTGTCGTTTGTAGGAACTTTTTTTCGTTTGTAGTGACTTGTTTTCGTTTGTAGTACCGTTTATTTCGTTTGCAGTGATTTATTTTCGTTTGTAGCAGCGTTGATTTCGTTTGTAGTAACTTCTTGTCGTTCGTAGGTACTTTTTTTCGTTTTTAGTAACTTGTTTTCGTTTGTAGTAGCGTTTATTTCGTTTGTAGTAGCGTTTATTTCGTTTGTAGTAACGTTTTTTCGTTTGTAGTAACTTTTTTTCGTTTGCAGTAGTGTTATTTCGTTTTTAGTAATTTCTTTTCGTTTGTAGTAGCGTTTATTTCGTTTATAGTAGCGTTTATTTCGTTGGTAGTAATTTATTTTTGTTAGTAGTAGCGTTTTTTCGTTTGAAGTAACTTTTTTCGTTTGTAATAGCGTTTTTTTCGTTTGTAGTAGCGTTTATTTCGTTTGTAGTAACTTCGTGTCATTTGTAGTCGCGTATATACCATTTGTTGTACCTTTTTTCGTTTGTAAGACGTTTCATTGCATTCGTAGTTGTTTGTAGTGACGTTTCTTTGTTTGCAGCATCGTTTGTTCCTTTTGTAGATTTTTATAATAGCCTTTGTACGTTTCTAATATTCTCAAATACGTTTGTAGTCCTCGAACGATTATATTAGGTTTTTATTTTGGGAATTAACACGGAGACGGGGCCTATCGAATATGGTCTCTCGTATCCAGTTTTTTTCCAGTAGCCAGCTCTAGTCAGCATGGGGCAGCATAGGGAATTGTTGTAAACATTGGAATATCGCATATTTTTCGGCAAAATGCGATTTTCGTGGTGAGATTTGACAATAGGGTTTATTACGGTTGAGGATTATGCGTGGATAGAATCCACTGCGCAAATTAGATACGGATCAAGTAATTATCGCCATAAGGATACAATGAACCTACATGACATCCTATGTTTAACCTCAAAATCTTTTCAAAAATTCCCGTCACTTTTAGGCTAAATAAATGCCTTCAAACAGTGAATTATTATATAAAATATCAAGCTACCGCATGAAAAATATTTTATTTATAAATTATTGTCCATATTTCAGAACGTATGAACTTGAAAGTCACGTCGCTTGTGTTTACGCGACGTAAATAAAACGATCGTTCATATTCTGCGTGTGCTGAAAATCTCATGCCCTCGCACCAAATATCGACTATGTCTTCTCGATCTTTATTTGTGATTTATTTCCTGTAATAAAGCAGCAGATTTTGAATTACTGTTAAAAAGTGACGGATTCGCATACTAATTATCCATCGAAAAAGCGTTTATTTCGTTTTTATTTGTATCAAATAGCAAGGGATTCGTTCGAAATTTATTGTAATGTTTTTTTTTACTGTAGTCGTTTGTAATGGTTTTTTTTCACAGGTAATTATTTGTTGTAACATTCATTCCGCTCTTGGCATCACCCAAAACCGACGACGAGGACGTGGCGGAAAACCGGTTTCATTTTTTTTAATTAAAATTTTTTTTTTTCTTTTTTGTTTTTATATATTTTTTTGTTTTTTGTTTTTTAATTTTTTTTTGTTTTTTGTTTTTATATTTTTTTTTGGTTTTTTGTTTTCATATTTTTTTTTGTTTTTTGTTTTTATATTTTTTTTGGTTTTTTGTTTTCATATTTTTTTTGTTTTTTGTTTTTATATTTTTATTTTGTTTTTTGTTTTTATATTTTTTTTTTGTTTTTTGTTTTCATATTTTTTTTCCATTTTCCTTTTTCTTTCGCCTATCCAATTGTTTTTTTCTTTATTTTCTTAAATATTGTCTCAACCAACAGACAAAACACTACTAGACGCAGTGTCTATGTCTCTTTTTCATGGTTGACTTTAGACTTTTTGTTTAAAAAGTAGACTTTGGAATAAAAAATTAAACAAGTTAACGCTACATTTTTTTTCTATATTCGGACGTAGAATAACAAGGGGATTTTACGTTGCTTTAGCACTTCTCGTTTCGTTATCGCCATGACTCGTTGCGACGAACAAAGATCGTTGTGCTCTTCCCACCCACCAGACGCTCGTTTTACGCAAGCGTAGTAATGCCCGGCTACGAAAATGATCGCTGAAACCATCCTGTACTGACGATCGCAGTAGTCTAATTTTTCAGGGATTTCCGAAAGCGTGAATTGCTTTCTGCAATTCGCCGAACCTCGTCGTGCGGCAAACAAACCCATTCCGGCAGCCTCGATATTGAGGAAAATGTGGCTTCCTCCGGAAAACGTCTTGGTAACGTTAGTTCCATCGCAAATGCTACACTTACTTTCAGTTTTAGATACGTAGTGTCTAGCGGACTGATCTACGGCTTCTTGTAGGCCTTTCATGGCTTCTTTAAAAATTGGGGCTGGATTAAGATCGAGGACTGGGATGCTGCTCGTTTTTTCGAACTGACAGTCACTGCAACGGATTTTTATTTCGAGAGACGGAGTGTTCGGTAAAATGTGGCGTTCTATCAAAGTAGCTACGTTGATCTCGCAATCCAGCACCCCATTCTTAATCTCCTTGGTGTGTTTTAAAATCTCACCTCGTTCGTTATAGAGTTTCGAACCTACGCCAGATTTTGACAAGGTCTCTATAAAATCATGTACAGCAATTTTTGACTTCGTGACGTGCTCGTAATACGGAGCGAAATCATGGTATGCGGCCAGCATGCTCTGTATGGTGGAGTCGAATGCGCACGTGTTCCGCACAGCGATGATTCGTTTGCCGATTTTCGAAGGGCCCAATCTGTTACCATTCACGAGAAGAGGCAAAGTTAGACTGAATTTTGGCCGCTGGCGAATTACCTCTATATCAGGACACGGTGTCAGATATTTTCCCCGTTTCTTCGGTCGACCTTGCTCTTTTGGTTTGATCGGTTCAGTCTTTTTTGTAAGGCCACGCCAATCTTCGTTCTCATTGAGAAAAGCCATTGAAGATTGTTCCGGTTCCGTTGAAACATCGTCCAATGGATTAATAACAAGCGTATCGTCAGATTCGTCTTGTTTTTGTCCCGGATCGTGTTCACGCTCATCTTCACCGTCATCTTCACATCGACGTTTACGATCAAGTCCGCCTTTACCTTCACTGTCATTTCCGTGATCAAGCCAACGTTCCAGATGACGTTGATATTCTCGCTCTTGTTGTGACTCGACTTGTGTTGAAATATTCAAGCTTTCCTCGTGAAATACGCTTTCGATTCTTGAAGTCAGAGATTCAGCAACCAGACCTGTAGATTGCTCCTCAACCGGAGCGGCTACTCGAGGCGTCGAATGTGCGACTTTCGGCTGTGTTTTTTCGTTTTTTTTTATGTCAGCATTCAACAAAACAGTAGTGCCTGCTAGGTTCCTTAGGTGGATAACGAGGAACTTGTCCGTCCTGATCGACTTTTCTTTTTTGAAGACGAGATGTTTTAGCTCTCGGAAATATTCTTCGCTGCGAGCTGAACTGGAAACAAGTCGTGCGCCATTGTCATTCGTTAACTCTACGAGAGTTGAGCTATTCGGATCATCGACAACCATAACAGCAGTCCACAGAACAAACTGTTTTGCCAATTTTAACAGCCGAGAACCAAACGTTGAGCACTGATACGGATTCAATCGTCCGTGTTTGAGGTCACTCCTACTATCTGACTTGATTTTTTCCAAGATAGTTTCGATTGCAGAACTCGAATCCAGTTCGGTCTCTTCGTTAATGTCGTTAAAGCGTTCCAGCAAACTTTCTTGATTGTCCTGATCATCGTCGAGTTTGTCAGTACCATTATCGGGACGGCTGTACGATTTCAAGCGCTCTAAAACTCGGTTCTGTGCTGCGAAACAATGACTCTTCTTGTCGTCAATATCTTCATGCGTCGCAAAAGCAATCGTCAGTACGTCGGTACACAACCGAATGAAATCGTTTATTTCCGTACATGTCGTTAGCAGACCCACGCATCGGAGATAGAAATCTTTCTTCTCGGCACTCTCGTGATTGAAGCAGCTCCAACGAGCCACCATGTTCACGAAGTGCGAAATGTCGAGTCGAATTTTACAACGTGGCGGGTTCACACGCACAGACGAACTATTCGTGTCGAAAACAATACATCTTTCGATGTATGTTTTCAGATCGGTATTGTTGAACGCGAGAGAAGTCGCGTTGAGGAGTGCCAGTGAATAGTCCGTAACTACTTGTTTCGGACACGACCCACCAGAACGCAACCACTCTCGAATCCAATATGTCAAGGTATTTGTGTCGTGCTTCTCAGATAACAATTGGAATAATGGCAGTATCTTTTGACGATATCCACAAACAGCTTGGTAGAGGTAAACAACGCGCTTTGAGCCATCCGGTTTTGGTAGTTGCTTTACCAAGCTGCCCGTTGCGTCGATGCTGATGCTCGCAACATTGTCTTCCTTCATGAACTTGTTGAACATGTATAACTGTGTGGGACTCCAGTACATCAAATAGAATTTATCCAGACCAATCTCGTGAATGCATCCGTTAAACTCCAATCCATACTTCATGTCCCACACTGACGCGAGAGCTGATTTCCCTTTGAATACACCTAAATCCTTGTCGCGAGCTTCCTGCTTTGCCTTACGGACAACTTCTTCTGAAGGTACGTTAGCCGGAATAACATCCCCAAACTCCATCACCTTATTCGCCTCATCCCGTCGCCAAGCGTAAGTTGATTTGCCTTGCAACTCTTTGCCGATTCGCAATCGTCTTTCTCCACTTAATTGTCGTTTTTTCTCGTGCGCCACTCCACGAGAATCGAAAGTGGAAACGTGTAACGTCGTGCCGTCATCGGCCGGTTCACTTAGACAATAGATGTGAATTTTTGATTCGCATTCTGAACAATTGCCTTTAACCGACAAAAATATCTCCCCTAAATTTCGATTAATTTTTGCGTTTTTAAACGAGAAAGGGCAAGGCAATTTCATGTGAGTCCACAATATATCATAGAGAGCGTCCGCCCAACCGATAACGAGAACCTCGTATTCACGTTCCTTGTATTTTGGGACATGAGACTTGAGAGCGGCCCATTCACTTCTCGATAGATCTATGGATTTGCGTAGAGCAGGCAACGCGCACTCCGTTTCGCCCATAGACCAATTCGGATCTCGATGTGAATCGTCAGCTGCGTCGTCGATATTGCTATAGTTATTGATAGACGGCAACGTTTCAATCCCATGGATCCTATTAAAAACATCATTCCTGTTTTTGGATAAATAAAGATAAATATAGTCTTTCGACATCTCGTTATTCATCGCATTGACCGCTTTTTGCCAAACATCGTCACCCCATGGCAAAATATTTCCTTCATCATCAATGAATCGGAGATCTTTCAAAGCATCATAAATAACATGCGGCGGATTCGCCGCCGCTCGAGGCATTTTTTTTACTACTCGCGAAGCTGCCACAAGATAAGAGCTCGAGTCGCTTCGAGAAATAGTAAAAATTGTAAACGTAACAGCGACCTCCTTTATATAACCACTGTCCTACTCCCCACTATCGTTCCCCCCACTATCTCGATTGGCCGCGCAGGCGCAATAATGTAATGAAAAAAAAGACGCAAGATACAGCGCATAGGCATGCGTTAGTATGAGATAAATCGTATTTCGTATACGTTCCTCTATCTTCGGTCTCCTCTTTGTGCGCATCTTCGTGCCCCTACTCCTCCATGCCTAAACACAGCGAGTAGACGACTCGAGTGGTTAGGTTATATGTGCATAGGTATATGTATACATATATGTATTCGCGTTTGCTACGTGCCACTATGCGCGCTATATCCTCCTAGAGAGCAAGGGAGAGAGAGAGACAGAGAGAGAAAGCAATATATTGGTAAGTCCCCGCGCGGTGTGTGTCATATATATATATATATGCGTTGGTTTTGTACTTTGCATTCTGTATAATACATTTCTACAGTCTATCACGGAATGTAGAAGGGTTTTGTGTCAACTGTGTTCAATACAAAACTTTTTTTTTATGCCGAAAACAAACGCAGGATTCCCACTCGATTGAAGTTTATTTACGAGGAACGACAAACGAAAAAAATACAACTAGAAACATCTTTGAAATCAACTACACGGTTCTTTATAAAAATCAACTGTCCGAATCAAGTTTTCATTTTTAGTTCGACCATAAAAAATTATTTGACGACCAAAAAAGCCATTCCCCGGGTTGCTATTTGTTGTAACCGTATTTCCGTTTGTGCTTGATTTTTTTTTTTTTTTTTTACAAAATGTCTAACTACGTATTTGCTTTAAAGTCGTTTGCAGTTGTTTCGAGTAGCGCTTTTGTCATTTGTAGTACGTCGGAAATAAGCTACGATCGAATCTGAAGCGTTCAACCCATTGGGCATTGACTACAATGGAGAACCACAACTGCGAACCCTCGTAATTATTTTTGTTTCGATTGTAGTTCTGGAAAAATTGAATACAAACGTCTATCTCGTTCTAGAATGACCTGAAATCGTTTGTAGTACCGTTTGTTTCGTTTGTAGTAACTTCAGCTTGTTTGTAGAAAGGTTTATTTCGTTTGTAGTAGGGTTTATTTCGTTTGTAGTAACTTCATCTCGTTTGTAAAAGCGTTTTTTTGTTTGTTGTAGCGTTTTTTTCGTTTGCAGTAATTTCTTTTTGTTTGTAGTAGCGTTTATTTCCTGTGTGGTATTTTTTTTTTTGTGTGTGGTAACTTATTTTTGTTCTTAGTCGTTTTTAGTAGCGTTTATTCCGTTTGTAGCAACCGAGGGGGAAATAACTCGTTGAATTGACGTGTCAATAGTCCATGAATTAATTTATAACTCACTTGAATTAATAATTACCCGAATTAATGAGAATTGCTTGAATTAATTTAAATTACCTGAATTAACAGAGACTTACCGGAATTAATGAGAATTACCTGAATTAACAAGAATTAACTGAACTAACAGAGAATTACCTGAATTAATAGAAAATTCCCTGAATTAACAGAGAATTACCTGAATTAATGAGAATTAACCGAATTAACTGAGAATTAATAGCAAAGTAATTGAATTAATGAGGATTACCAGAGAATTAACTTGAAATGATTTCAATTCGTGCCGGATAATCTTTTCAGCGCGCAATGATTGTGCGCTTTCATTGTTCGCGCGTGTATTTTTCGAAACGTCTAAAAATGTCAAGTCAGAATATCGAGATGCACCTCGTGCGACCTCGAAATCGTGGTCAATTTTTGCATGTTATACGCTAGTTGGCGCTACCCGACCTTGCGGTCACGGACATCGTAACTTGGATGCCCTTATGTATAGGAATCCGCATAAAAGCTCAGCTCAGATGGCAGCATCATTGATAGCGCCTTTTCGCGGATTTTTTAGATGACATAATATGTGATTTAGAATAAATTGGATCGAAATGCCAAATATTTATCGTGGACAGTACCACAATTATAAGCATAATTAAAAAAAGGCGAGCTCTAATGAAAAAAAAATTAATCACTGCGCATCTGATAAAAATACGTAATATTTAAAATATCATTTTTGGCACGTAAATAAAAGTATAATCTCACAAATAGCGTCACAAACATTTCTAGAAGAATAATGAAATATATTTTTACTTTAGATTATTCTTCTACGATGACAATGATAATTTTAAATTATCAGATGCTCCATGCACCAGTAATTATCCTGATCCACATTTTTGGTGTCCGAGTGATACCCATTATCATTATAATATAATATAATTCAATATAATTATCCATTGCGTGTTTTACTCGGTTTTAATGTAGGTACGCCTTTTGCGTTTTTAACGTGCTGAGTTCTTTCACTTAAAAATTACCTCTAATCTAACGTATTACACGTAACTCATTTAATTGTTTTTTATGCAATCACATGTGAACCATGCAAATGAACAAAAATATTTCAAATGTGCATTATTTAGAATTTCTATCGTAGTACGGAAGGTACCACAATAATGGTGACATTATGGGAATCTTAAAATAAACTCAAACTACCGTGAGGGATAAGGGAAAATTAGGTTAAGAAACCAAAAATAGTCTAACATCAGAAAATTAAGTTAAATTGAATTAATTAATTTAGATTCACAGAAAATTTAGAAAAATTCGATGAAATTTTCAGGAGTTAACGTGAATTGGGGTAAGTTCGGGTAAGTTATCGAGAATTGTTGGGAAAAAAAAATTGAATTGAATTTTTTTTAATATGCTGAATTAAATGAATTAATTTGAATTAAAAGAATTAAGTTACATTATAAAAATTAAGTTGAATTAAGTTGAATTAATCGGAATTAAAATAATTAATCTGAATTAAAAGAATTATATTGAATTATCCAGAGAATTATCGAGAATTAATGGAAAACCTATTGAATTAAAAGAATTAAGTTGAATTAATCTGAATTAAAATAATTAATCTGAATTGAAAGAATTATGTTGAATTGAATGAATTGTTCTGAATTATTTTAACCTTCAGAATTAATGTGTCACTCAAATCTTGAGTTATTTCCCCCTCGGTAGTAACGGTTATTTCGTTTGAAGTAACTTTTTTCATAACTGCAAGCTCATTTCGTTCGCAGTTGTAGATATGTAAACTTAGCACACAGCTCTTAAAACGAAGAATTCGATTTTCCCAAAACGGGTGCCAAGTTCACACAACTACGAGTACAAAGAAAACTATTACAAATGAGAAAATACGCTACTGCAAACGAAAAAAATGTACGAAAATGGCAATAATCACTACTAGAAAGAACTACAAATGAAACGAAGTAACTATAAACGACACGATGTTACTACAATCGAAATAAACGCTACTACAAACGAAAAAAAGTTAATACGAACGAAAAAAGTTACTACAAACGATATAACTGCTACTACAAACGAAAAAAAAGTTACTACAAACGAAATAAACGCTACTACAAACGAAATCAAGTTACTACAAACGAAAATAAATTACTAGAAACGAAATAACACTACTGCGAACGAAAAAAAGTTACTACAAACGAAAAAAGTACCTACAAACGAAAATAAATCACTGCAAACGAAATAAACGCTACTACAAACGAAAACAAGTTACTACAAACGAAAAAAAGTTCCTACAAACGACAAAAAGTTCATACAAACGAAAAAAGCGCTGCTACAAACGATGGAATATTACTACAAATAGAAATAAGTTACTACAAACGTTAAAAAATTACCCCAAACGGAATAAACGCTACTGAAAACGAAAATAAATTACTACAAACGAAATAAACGCTACTGCAAACGAAAATAAATTACTACAAACGAAATAAACGCTACTACAAACGAAATCAAGTTACTACAAACGAAAAAAAGTTCTTACAAACGACAAAAAGTTATTACAAACGAAAAAAAATACCCCAAACGAAATAAACGCTACTACAAACGAAGAAAAGTTACTACAAACGAAATAAACGCTACTACAAACGAAAACAAGTTACTGAAAACGAAAAAAATCACTTCGAACGAAAAAAAGTTACTACAAACGAATAAAACGCTACTACAGACGAAAATAAATTACTACAAACGAAATAAACGATACTACGAGCGAAAAAAAGTTCCTACAAACGAAAAAACGTTACTAAAAATGAAATAAACGGTATTACAAACGATAGAATATTACTACGAACGAAAAAAATCGCTACAAACGAAATAAACGCTACTACAAACGAAATGAAGTTACTACAAACGAAATAAACGCTACTACAAATGAAATAAAGTTACTTTAAACGAAAAAAATGATATTACAAACGATAGAATGTTACTGCAAACGAAACAAACGGTACCACAAACGATTTCAGGTCTTTCTCGAACGGGATAGACGTTTGTATTCAATTTTCTGAAGAATTTAAATGGAAACAAAAAGAATTACGAGGGTTCGCAGTTCTGATGCTCCGCTGTAGGTAATGAGAAATGGGTTGGACGCTCTTAGTTCGATCGTAGCTTATGTCCGAGGTACTATAAATGAAGACAAAGCTACTAAAAACAACTACAAACGAATTAGAAGCGAATATGTACGTTATTGACATTTCGTAAAAAAAAAAAAAAAAAAAAAAAAAAAAAAAAAAAAAAAATCAACTACAAACGGAAACTCGATTACTACAAACAACTACATACGATTCTCTATACAACTCAACCAGTAGAATTCAATTTCGTTTAATCCGGGGGCTGGCTTTTTTTGGAAGTCAAATCATTTTTTTTGGGTCGAACTACAAACGAAAAATTTCGAACTACAATCAACTACATACCGAAATCTTTAGGAATTAAAAAAAAAAAATTGAATTTTCCAAAGTTGGGTGCCAGGTTCACATAGCTGAAAAATATAACATTATAACGTCACACATGTTACGCTATATCTATATATATCAAAATCCGTGAAATTAAATTGCCTATAACAGGTGCATCTGTCATATTTAACGAAAAATAAAAAATACGTTCTCATTATTTTTACTTTACATTATGCACCCCAATGATTGAAAAAAAAAATTTCATTCATACTCCCAATTGGGAGTATAAATGAAATTTTTTTATTTCAAAATCTGGTAGTTTAGGAAAAAATATTTATTACGTATTTTTTATTTTTTTATTTGAATCAAAATTGCCGTTAATATAACAAATTGAAAAATATAACATTATGACGTCACAAATGTTACGCTATATCTCTATATATATATATATATCAAAATCCGTGAAATTAAATTGCCTATAACAGGCGCATCTGTCATTTTTAAGGAAAAATAAAAAATACGTTCTCATTATTTTTACTTGCTCTACATCATGCGCCCCAATGATTGAAAAAAAAAATTTTAATTCATACTCCCAATTCCCCGCTTCTACTTTTGGGCTAAACTTTGAGTTGAATGAAGGCTGCGAAAGGAGAGTATAAATTATACTCCTCGCTGCCGGATATTTCTGACTCTTGAAACCATTCGTTGTCGATAATTCAAGTTTTTATGATTTGTTTTTTTTTTTTTTTTCTCTTTGTCTCAGTTATGCAATCTGGCTCTCAGGGTACTTCCGGTGGAAGGACCATTAGAATAGGGCAATCCCTCGTCAGACAACCATTGAGAAATATTGCGCCGGCACCCTCGAACCAACACCGACAGCAACCAAAGACTCTCGTATTAAAAACAATACCATTGAAGGTGAAACAGGTAGCACCGACGACCATCAAAATGGCACCTCGTCCACCAAACATCGGAATACCACAGAAAGTTCTACCTCAACAATCCACCGAGGTAAATTCATCGTCGGTGGGGAAAAAAAAAAAAAATTTTCCATCACGAAACTACGATTTTGTTTTCTTTCCTTTTTTTTTTTTTTTTTTTCAATATTACAAAAAAAAAAGATTAAAAAAACGCGATTCTGTGATTTTTCAAGGTTTGCCTAAGGTGGAACAGTTATCACAGCAATATGCAAAACAGTTTTCCATCGCTTCTCGACACCGAGCAATTCGTGGACGTGACGTTGGCATGCGAGGGACGTTCCCTGAAGTGTCACAAGATGATACTCTCGTCGTGCAGCGATTATCTTGCTGAACTTTTGCGTGAAAATCCCTGTCAGCATCCGATAATCCTGATGAAAGATCTGAAATTTTGGGAAGTCGAGGCACTCGTTAAATTCATGTATCGCGGCGAAGTCAACGTTGCCCATGAAAAATTGCCGCAGCTTCTCAATGCCGCCGAGGCCCTCCAGATCAAAGGATTGGCAGGACCAAGTCCGTCTCTCCAGGTGAGCGAATCGAATAATTTTTTTTGCCATTTTTTGCAATTGCAATTTTCAAAAAATCTTTCACTAATGCTCGATTTTTCGAACTTTTTACACATCCAAATCTATTTACAAGAATTCACACTTCAAACGGAACGTAATTATTTGTTCGACGATTTTTATCCATAAATCCTTTCTTTTTTTTCTTTCTTCCGTATACCTCTCTGCGTATTTGAGCACGAACCAACGATTTTTTTAAACCGAACAAATTCTCATCCCAGAATCCAAAACCACCGAAGCTGGTGCCACATACGAAGCCCCTGAATCCAATATTGATAAATCCAAATGCGAGGGTCGTTGCGGAAACAAAAGAAGCTCGAAAATCAACGGTCCCACCACCACCACCACCACCACCACCAACACCAACAACAGCAGCAGCAGCAGCAGCAGCAGCAGCAGCGACCGTGCCGGCGAGTCCAAAACGAGTTCACAAGCGTCAAGCCTCGGAGCCACCGCAGCCACGAATATTCACAAAGATACGTCTTCAGCGTCCTGCGACACCGACATCACCGAATCCCGCCGTAAAATTGGAACCCCTCGACATACCCCTGAGCCCAACGGAAATATTTTCCGGTCATCGTCATCATCATCATCATCATCATCAACAGGACGAGGACGTAAGTTCTACGGCATCGAATTTCGATAATCTCGTGATGGCATTGCACGAGGACGATGATCCGGGTGGCGATGATGATCGTTGCAGTACCGACGGTGAAATGAATTATTCCGATATACCCGGAAGATCGGACGATCCGAATGACAACGACGAGCAAATGGAATTTGTACCGACCGATTTTTTGGAACAGGAGCAGGAAATTGTCGAAGAGGCTGACAGCAACGACGACGAAACGGACGAGGAGGAAGACGACGATGACATTGAGGATGATACGATAGAAAGATCGCCGGATATTGAAAAAAACATGGACATGGACGATCGAGGAAACGAAAATAGAACGGAAAAGTGTACGGATCCGGATGAAGCGTAAGAAAAAAAAAAAAAGAAAAAAAAAAAAAAAATGAAAAACGAGCGATTGAGAAATCCTTGGATTTCATGAGATTTGCCCTAATCTACGAGTATAAATGTCTGAGCATTTTTTTTTTTTTTATAATTTCTTTTTTTTCTTCTTTTTGTGAAAACTTGTTTTTTTTTTTTTTTTTTTCGTACGAAAATAGTCAGTGCCGAAAAAAAAAAAAAAGCAAAGAGAGAGAGAGAGGATCAGCGCTCGTCTTTTGTTTTTCAGCTTGACAAAGAAAACGCAAAGAATCGAGAGAGAGAGAATAAATTCAAATCAGGCACGCATCGTTTTTGTGATACGTTTTTACATAGTCACTAGATTATTTAAAAAAAAAAAAAAATCCCCGAGGTTACGTTTTTCCTTTGTATTTTTTAGTTTTCTTTTTGAATTCACCACGATCCAATTCGTGTTTTTTCTATTATTATTATTATTATTGCTTTTTTTTGTTTCCGGTATAATATATTATATAGTCAACGAATGTGCGACGACACATTGCTGTAATATATTTTGGGATTGCATTGTATCATAATAGCGACGATTTTCAGCCAATTATAAGAGATTAATGTCCCAAATACACACACACACACACACACACACAGCCAGACCTCAACTTGTATAAAAACTCATTTCTCTACGAGGAAAAACGAAAAATATATTATTTTCAATCGTTTTAATTCAATTTAATTAAAAACGAAAAATATATTATTTTCAATCGTTTTAATTCAATTGAATGAGAGTAATTGTATTCTTGCTTCTCGAAATTGCGTAATTTAAGAGAGAAATATTTTTTTTTTTTTTCAAGGTTGATGCTTTTTTTTTTCTCTATCAAAGCTCCGAGAAATATTTCACAAATTGAGCCTTCGAATGTCCGCACAAAAAGAAACTTTTATTAAATATCGACGGTTATTCTTGTTTGTTTGGCCATGAAAAATTAAAACAGGACAATTGACATTTGGTTCAATAAAAAATTTGATGATAATGAAAATTTGATCGTTATTTCGTTAGGTCGAAAAGGAAAAAAATAAATAAATCTTTAAGAAAAAAAAAAGAAAAAACCATTTTCTTCTCAGTCAATTGCATTTAATCGAAAATTATGGTGAATATTTCGTGTCTGAAATAACGAGAATATATTCAGAGTGACGAGATTTATGCTATCGCTATATATAAAAAAAAAAAACCAACGAAAAAACCTCAGCTACGAATGAAGAAGTGAAAAAAAATCCCTGTTTCATCAAATGATTTTATATTATAGATTTACATATTAGAGTAATATTAGAGCCGAGGTTTTCAAGCATAAAAAAACGGGGGTGAACGAAAAATTGACGAAACGGCGTCCCCCCCCCCCCCCCCTCCTCCAATCGCCATCGGAAAATCTCGTTACTTTCGTTACGCACACGCGTAATTCGATCGAGTGCCAATTGACAATTGCTCGTTTTGTTGCTAACCCTTGTGGAACGGAAAGTTTCGATAACGATTGGAAGCATGAAAAAGTTATGTCTATATTGTAAATCGTAATTTGGAAAAAAAATAAAAAGAAAAAGATATGTCTTGATGAATAAATGGCTATTCCAGCGTAAGCGATCGTTAAAAATGTTCTCAATTTAAACCCTTCCCAAAGAAAACAAAAAATACAAATTAACTTAGTGATATAAAATAATAATAATAATTATACAATTGTTCATGTAAATTTATAATATATTGGATTGACGAAATCTGCGTGTATAATATGTGTGGAAATAAATTTTTCACCAATATATATATATATATACATATATATATTTTTCAACGAACCACAAATTTATTTCAAAATTAACTTCCATCGACTCTGATTCAGTAAAGCTATAATTGAATATAGATATATTTTTCATTGTACTTTAATTGTGCAAAGGAAAAAAGAAAATAATCTTTCAACGAAACTGGGTCAATATAAAATCGACGGATGCTACACCCTATATGGCCTCTTATACAATAAAAATAAAAAAAATAAGATTTCATCCCCTTGTAATGTATACGAGTTAAAATTATTGACAAATCCCGGACGGCCGGGAAAACCATTATACCATGTGTATATATATTGCAATCTTATATATGTACATATATATATATTTATTTATATATGATATACGTATATGTTGCAAATATATATGTATGAATCTAAGCAAAAAGGCGTAACTATAACATTAATTAACGAGTAAAAGTAATCTGGATTGCCTTTTTTATTATTCTTAGGCTTCGATGTATATGTATATAGGAGGAAGTATGTAATATAGCCTGGAAGCTGAAATAAAGGCTGGACCGCGTTGTCGTCGTCCCGAGGGTTAGCTGAATAGCGAGAGAAAAGCAAGAGGGAGATGTTCGAGTGGAACCCCCACCCTCGAGGCTGCTACAGAGCGGGACTATTGATTCATCTCGCTCGCGATCAAGAAGAAGGGCTGGTACGATATACACCGCTGTACATGGTATAAAAACCACCCCCGCACCCCTCAGACACTCGCTATATACTATTTAATACATTTACTCTATATTTGTATGGTTATATATGCAGTACGCTATGTGTACGCATACGTATTTCGTTGCGAAAAATATCCTGTGAACTCGTCAGATGGCGCTCGTGTCGCACTTACTACCGTCCCACCCCTAGCCCCCCCCCCCCCCCCCCGCCCCCCCAAATAGACGAACTGTCAAAGTTGTGGAACGTTGTTTATATACGAAAAAAAAAAAAAAAAAATTACGTAGAAAAACACTGAGCTCATTGACCGGTGAACAAGAAAAAATAAAAATAAAAAAAAAATACGCGAAAATCAATCGAGTACGGTGGGTCAGGTTCGTGAACGATCTCATATTTCTGAATAAGAAAAAAAAAAAAAAAAATAACTCGAAGCTCCCCCGAACGCGGTCTCGCAAACAAACGAGAGATCGCAATATCTTGGACGACGCAAAAACGACTGTAAACGAACCGGTCATCCTCTCCGGCATTTGTTCGAATCTAAAACTTTCGTGTATTGTACTTGCTATTGAGCGTAATACATATATATATATATATATATTTTTTTTTTCCACATTCACGAAACAAACCCTCGTCGTAGACGTTCGATCGAGCGGTATGAGGCCGCGAACGATCGATTGGAAAATTTTTTTTAGATTTATGTGTGTAGGGATATAAAGAAATAAAAAATAAGAAAAAATTGTGGCCCTTCGCGAAGAGGGATTACCTCACGAATTACCGAACGAGAATCTCGTTGTGCTCTTTCCTTGTCCCTAACCTTGGTGGTTGTACAAAATTTCATCATCCAACGCGTTCGATTTTTTTTTTTTCAAATTGCTTATTTTTATTTCTTCGTTCCCGCAGAGATTTGATCAGGAGCGATAGATATTTTTGATTTTACAAAATGCATGGCGCGCAGCGATAAATTTTTAAAGCCATTTAGAACTGAGACACGATACGCACCGCTCGATGGTTGTTTTGAGAAACGCGTCGCAGAAACTTTTTTTCATTTCTAGTGGGGGAAAAGTGAAATTTTGAATATTTTTTTTAGAATGGATCGTACAATGGATGAGAAAGAGGAGCTGGTGAAGAAGTCGTTGTTCAGCTTTGTTAGAAATCAAGTACCCGACGCTCAACTGAGGTAAGGAAAGAACAATTAAAAAATGTGTTTTTTGAGGCTGCATCGACCGTACTGTCATGTTCAATCTTCGTTAATTATCCTTTGATGGTTCAATGAATGTACGGTAAACATAGAAAAAGATAAAAGACTGACGATCTGTAGAAAAATTGCCCGGTTCATCCTACTTGTCTGGAAGATTAATATTTTTTCATTCCAAAATGGTTTATTCTATTTGATAAAAATATTTTCGATGGATCCATCGAATTATTGAGATAGAAAATCTAATTTTCAAATCTTTAAGATTGAAAAGCTATTTTATCAATTTTACCAAATACAAAACTACAAATTCTCAATTCGTAAAATAAAAAATCCTCGCACAGCTATTATTTAGTTCTACCAAAATAATAAAAGAAAGTAGACCGTAATATAACTATAACTCTTGCTCTGCTCATTCGCAGGTTCATCCTACTCGCCTAGAAGTTTAATTTCTTTTTCATTCCGAAATGGTTTATTCAATTTGATAAAAATATTTTCGATGAATCCATCCAATTATTGAGATAGAAAATCTAATTTTCAAATCTTTAAGATTGAAAAGCTATTTTATCAATTTTACGAAATACAAAACTATAAATTCTCAATTATTGAAATAAAAAATCCTCGCACAGCTATTATTTAGTTCTACCAAAATAATAAAAGAAAGAAGACTGTAATATAACTATAACTCTTGCTCTGCTCAATGGCAGGTTCATCCTACTTGCCTGGAAGATTAATTTTTTTTTCATTCCAAAATCATTTATTCCATTTGATATAAATATTTTCGATGGATCCATCGAATTATTGAGATAGAAAATCTAATTTTCAAATCTTTAAGATTGAAAAGCTATTTTATCAATTTTACGAAATACAAAACTATAAATTCTCAATTATTGAAATAAAAAATCCTCGCACAGCTATTATTTAGTTCTACCAAAATAATAAAAGAAAGAAGACCGTAATATAACTATAACTCTTGCTCTGCTCAATCGCAGGTTCATCCTACTCGCCTAGAAGTTTAATTTCTTTTTCATTTCAAATGGTTTATTCTATTTGATGAAAATATTTTCGATGGATCCATCGAATTATTGAGATAGAAAATCTAATTTTCAAATCTTTAAGATTGAAAAGCTATTTTATCAATTTCATGAAATACAAAACCAAATTCTGAATTCGTGAAATAAAAAATCCTCGCACAGCTATTATTTAGTTCTACCAAAATAATAAAAGAAAGAAGACCGTAATATAACTATAACTCTTGCTCTGCTCAATCGCAGGTTCATCCTACTCGCCTAGAAGTTTAATTTCTTTTTCATTTCAAATGGTTTATTCTATTTGATGAAAATATTTTGATGGATCCATCGAATTATTGAGATAGAAAATCTAATTTTCAAATCTTTAAGATTGAAAAGCTATTTTATCAATTTCACGAAATACAAAACTATAAATTCTCAATTCGTGAAATAAAAAATCCTCGCATAGCTATTATTTAGTTCTACCAAAATAATAAAAGAAAGAAGACCGTAATATAACTATAACTCTTGCTCTGCTCAACCGCAGGTTCATCCTACTCGCCTAGAAGTTTAATTTCTTTTTCATTTCAAATGGTTTATTCTATTTGATGAAAATATTTTCGATGGATCCATCGAATTATTGAGATAGAAAATCTAATTTTCAAATCTTTAAGATTGAAAAGCTATTTTATCAATTTCATGAAATACAAAACCAAATTCTGAATTCGTGAAATAAAAAATCCTCGCACAGCTATTATTTAGTTCTACCAAAATAATAAAAGAAAGAAGACCGTAATGTAACTATAACTCTTGCTCTGCTCAATCGCAGGTTCATCCTACTCGCCTAGAAGTTTAATTTCTTTTTCATTTCAAATGGTTTATTCTATTTGATGAAAATATTTTGATGGATCCATCGAATTATTGAGATAGAAAATCTAATTTTCAAATCTTTAAGATTGAAAAGCTATTTTATCAATTTCACGAAATACAAAACTATAAATTCTCAATTCGTGAAATAAAAAATCCTCGCATAGCTATTATTTAGTTCTACCAAAATAATAAAAGAAAGAAGACCGTAATATAACTATAACTCTTGCTCTGCTCAACCGCAGGTTCATCCTACTCGCCTAGAAGTTTAATTTCTTTTTCATTTCAAATGATTTATTCTATTTGATAAAAATATTTTCGATGGATCCATCGAATTATTGAGATAGAAAATCTAATTTTCAAATCTTTAAGATTGAAAAGCTATTTTATCAATTTCACGAAATACAAAACTACAAATTCTCAATTCGTGAAATAAAAAATCCTCGCACAGCTATTATTTAGTTCTACCAAAATAATAAAAGAAAGAAGACTGCAATATAACTATAACTCTTGCTCTGCTCATTCGCAGTTTGATCGATGACATTGTACTGAGCTATGTTGTGAGCATGGTGGAGGAAAATGCGCTAGACGACGATATGGACGTTGAAGGAGTTTGCGAAATGGTATCGGCATGTCTGCCAGAATTCGATACCATAGAGAAAGAGGCGGTCTCAAAATGGTTGCTAGACGTCGAGAGCAAACTGCGCCAGGGCACCAAAGGCTCCGGGGATTGTCAGCCGCACGATCCTCTGAGCCAATTGAGTCTGGCAGCTCTACTGCCGCCCGATACACAAAGAATGAGAGTTCATCATTTGTCCGAGACCAGCGACGCCGGTAGCGATTCAAGCGGTGAATACTTTCCGGAAGTGAGTTTCAACAATTGAAAAATACAAATGAACAAATAATCTACCCGATTAAATTACTTTTCCAATTGATCTCGCATTTCAATGACTTTATTTTTTTTTTTTTTTAATTCCGTGCCTTTTCAGCAACAAGAATCTTCCTGGCATCAGGTGGCTCTCCTTCAGGAGATGTTTCCCGGTGCAAGCCCCGCCGAGGTAAGACATTGTCTTGCCGTGGCCGAGGATGACATAGCCAAAGCTGCTCAGCTCGTTTTGCACAGACAAGAGGCCGGTCAGAGCATCACGAGCAATCTCACGTTTCTCACGG
This sequence comes from Rhorus exstirpatorius, assembly GCA_963564615.1. Lineage (NCBI taxonomy): Eukaryota > Metazoa > Arthropoda > Insecta > Hymenoptera > Ichneumonidae > Rhorus > Rhorus exstirpatorius. Next base: position 34,251,141 of record OY751317.1, read on the forward strand.
TGAGTTATTTTATAAGTAAAATTTACTTGCGTAAAAAAAAGTAAGCTCACTTGAATTTTGTTACAGAAATCGATTTATGAAGTTTAAATTAATTTTTCTTCGTGCTCAGCAACACATGTCTTAATCGAGAATAATTTATTTTTATGGAAAGCAAAGATGAGCGTTAATTCGTATTTTCTTTCTAAAATCAGTCAATGTCAATTATTTTATAAAAGTATCCTACAGTATTTGCAATTTCGGATGTTTGCTCTTGACAAAAAAAAAACAGGATGATTTACAAAAAATGAAATGAATGAAAAAATAGAAGAAAAAAAAATCCATTTTTCGGAGTAACGAGAGATGCCCATCTTATTCCCAAGTTATTTGCTTCAATGTCATATATATATTTATCAAAATTTATAATGTCTCGGGCCAAATCAATTTGAAACGAACAAAAAAAAAACAAAATCGAATATCATTCAACTTGGGTGAAAATAGATTTGTCATTGTTAAATCGTGTTTTTGTTGTTACTTATTGCACCAAACAGCCAAATAGACGCAACAAAGCACGCGTGAACGACGAGGAGCTCAAATCTCGTATAATAGCACGCTACAGTTACGTGGATCGTGACGACGATTCCCGTGAGCATCGTCCGGTCGCACCGAAGACCGAGCCGAAGAAGCTCGTACGTTATCTCGACAATAAAATTGTGAGCGTGAAAGGTGAGCGTTTTACGGAAATACGACGTAACGGCGAGGACGAGGACGGTAACGAGGGCGGTAGAAAGAGAAATCACTGTCGCCCGTAACCAGTCACCCCGCCTCCACCCCCCGATCCACCCCCTTGGAGGCACCTAATTTGCGAAAGAACTTTATCTTAAAAGGAAAAAAAAAAAAAAAAAAAAAAACAAAAAACAAAAAACATTTATTAACAGTAACACCGCACTTTTCGTATCTCGTTTTTTTGAGCTCTAGAATTTACGGTTGAACAATTGAGTGGACGAGAGTCACGAAAAAGAAAAGCTCGTTCGAAATCGTCATCGACGAGCGAGCGAACTTACTGGAAAAATGAAATTTCACGTTAAAGACGTTCACTCGTGGATTCGTTGATTTTTTTTTTTTAATTTTTTTTTCAATTTTTTTACAAGTCACGTACTCGACCGGTTTTGTCTTGCAAATTATAAGTTTTTTTTTTTAACTTTATCGTTCTCAACGACGAGTCAAGCGCACAAATTCGTGCAGTAAGGCTCGCAAACAATTTAAAAAAAAAACATTTTTATCATTTTTTTTTCTTCATCTCTTGTATCGAGCGGACAATGGCCATATACGCAGACATCCTTATAAACGGTTTAACGATACAAAGTTGTTTAGAATTATGAGAAAAAAAAACAAACAAAAATATGAACGGACAAGGGATTTGACGAGAGAGAGAGAGAGAAAGAATATTATTATAGAAGAAAGATGAAACAAAAAAAAAAACAAGAAATTACATTAATGGGCCGATTATTAAATAATCGAATCGTAATGAAATTCTCGCTTTGAGCTCCGACGCATTTTCCAGGAAAAGCGCGTATGATTGTCTATCGGGGCGGGTAGGAGTAACGAGGGTGATAAAATTAAAAAAAAAAAAAACAAAAAATTTTGTTCAACTTTTGGTGAGCTAAGCGCCGTCAAGTGCCCTCTAAGGATAATCGAATACGAATTAACGAGAGAGGAATATAAAGATTTAAAAGAAGCAAAAAAAAAAACGAGAAAAGAGATCGGAGAGGGGACGAAAAAAAAGAGACATTTGATAAGTCTAAGCGATGTGATTTATGCTCGTTGGCAGGCTATTGTAAACTCGGCTTATTTTGCTTAATTGCTCATCCGCTTAGCAGTTGATTATAATTTTTTTTTTCTTTGCAATTTTTTTACACATATACACTTGCTTTTCTTTTTTTTTTATAAAGGGCATATTTACCGACTGACTCGACGCTATTTCTTCATGACTTGTATGTACTTTTTTTTTTTTTCTTCTAATTTTTCTCATAATTTATTGAGTAAAATGCATTTTTATTTTTTACGAACGCATGAGGAGTAAATTTTGCGTTGCCTCCATCGGCAGATCCGATATTACACATAGATTGATAAAAATCTGTTCCTCGATTAACAAAAAAAAAAAAAAACGATTTGTAAATTAACGAATCGATATTATATCGCTGTCGCAAACTAAGCCACTACCAGTATGCTTTGTAATTAAGTATTCGTATCGATTAGTCTAGTAAAACGTATACATACGTATATGTCTTCGCTGTTACACTCGATATCCGTAAATTCGTGTACCAATTTATCGTTAATCAAGGGAGGACGTTAGCGCTAGTGGTAAAAAAAAAATTGAGCAGTCTGCGTACATGAAAAACAAAAAACAAAAAAAAAACGAGAAAAACAAGAAAATAAATCGCGAAAACTGGAGTTTCCCCCCAAAAAAAAGGAACATTTTACGTACTTTTTGGATAGAGTTAGAGGAAACGATGATGCGAGGATTAGTGACTGTTGGGGAAAAACGCGCGTTTGGTAATCGTAACTTTTTAGAACGACGCGTAACTATATGGTCTCGAAATTGATACAGTTGTAGATTTACAATGGTGCGCATTGGAAGAAAAGAGAAAAAAAAAACGTTTCCAGCGAAACATTTTCGATTCTTTGATTAAAACGACGAAAAAAAAAAAAAATAACATTTTTCAAAACCAAGAACTGACTACTTTTTTTTCTACTCATCATCGTTAGTTACCGCGATATGAAAGCGTTCGCCGAATCGAACAATCAAAATTATACAGTTTATAGGGTACACTGAAAAATTCTCAAACTCGATCGTTATTAACTCACGATTCCATGAATTTGCACGATTAAATGATAATGATAATAAGCTGATTTTCGTTCGGACGATAATGCCGAGGATTCGCTTGCACTAGCGATACTTTCGAGTGTCGAACGAAGAATGAACAAAAAAAAAAAAACAATAGAAGAAAAAGAAATGCGTTATGTAATAATAATAATAATAATTTTAAGTACGAGTAACGTGAACGTAAATCTGACGAATTGGCGGGTAATGTTGATTCACTTACCAAGCCATATTATTTACCAGTATTACTATTGTTATATTATACAAATATTGATTGTAAAACTTTCGACTATTAAACGTAGGATTTTATGGCTCGGGGGGGGGGGGGGGGGGGGGGGGGGAGTGTTTTGTGAGCGAGACGATCGTGGATATCAATGATTTTCAAGGCCTTTACTATAATTTTCCCCATTTTCAATGTGTGGGTGTGATACAAAATTCAAACAAATTATACGACTCAACTGTTAATGAACTGTAAAACTTTGTCAAAAAAAAAAACACAAATATGTATAAAAAAAACAAAAACAGCATACACAAAACAATCCCTACGACGAAATAATTTAGGATTCAGTGATTAATTTAACGACAAAAAAAAAATAATAATAATTTCATATTTTTTTAAATGCCACATAGTCATCCGAGAGCGATTCTGAAAATGCATTTAAAAGGAGCTTACACGACTGATGAGCGAATAATTCGACGTTTGGCGAGTAGTCGAAATTTCAAAATAAATGATCTTTTGTCTTCTCGCCGCGCTGTCTCGAATCGCTTCACCTTTCTCAGAGGAAAGACGAAAACAAAAAAAAAATAAATAAATAAACGAGATATTGTTTTATTTCATAAGATCTTTGTCCGAAATGTGCGTGCGCGACGATTTTAATTTTTTTTATTTTTTTTTTATACGACTTTCGCGGGAATGTATGTAATGTGATAGTTGACGTGTGATACGAATGCACTTATTCTCAAAAAAAAAATGAAAAAAAAAAAAGGAACTAGCACTAGCCAGGTATAATAAAGCCCGTGGCACGCAATGCGAGGAAATAATAAATAGGAATAAAAATCAGTCAATCACATCACACCTTAGACACCAATCAAATCGCTGTTTCTTATTTCATATTTCCTCGCATTGCGTCACCGGCTTTACGTGTAACTTCATGTAGTTTGCAGTGATATAGTGTAGATATATATATATATATGGGTAGAATTTAAAAAAAAGACGTTTCACAGTGGATCGGTTCTTGTCACACTAATTGATAATTAATCAAATTAATAATATTCGTATATATATATATATATATATATACTTGAATATATGTACGAATACATTTAAGCGATTTGAGGAAAAAACAAAATTTCGAAGCGTGGGTGTGAGAATACGTGCGCACGTATAATGTTATGTCTGAATTGAATCGACAGTTCAATAACGAGGAACGAAAAGAACGAAAAGATGTACGTTTGAAAAAAAAAAAAAAGAAAACTTTTTCTTTTAATGCAACCTTTGAGGGATTATTACAGTGAGTACTGCAAAAAAGGCTCGTTTATACCCCAAAAAATCAACGTGAATTTTGCAGTGATATGTAATCGATTTAGGTTTGCGACGAATGATGCATTAGATCTCACGCTGCTCGGCAGTTCGTACATTCGTATAGTCTTTATTATGCATCACACAAATATATTGAAACTATACTATGCGCATGAATATATAATATGTATATTGTATATGAAGAAAACAAAACAAAAATTAAGCTATGATAAAACGCATAGATACACCAGCCATCATGACACGAATTTCAGACTTTTTATTCTGCAGAGAAAAAATGTATTTTAGTTTTTAATTCAAAGATGTAACGTTGCGCGCGCTCATGCACTACTTTGTATTATTCGTAATTGAATTTAATGAATGACTTGACGCACGAAAATTCGTTCATTCTCTTCATCCCTGTAGTAAAAAAAAAAAAAAAAAAAAAAAAACAAACTATTCCAATGCTTACGTGTAATTGGAAAATTAAAATTTTCGCAATCTCCGATGAATGAAAAATAATTAATGGCATTTTTTTTTTGGGTTTCTTTACATTTATTATTAATTATTGTACATTGCATGAATACTATTCGAAATATTTCAAGAATGACAATTGGTGAGTTTCACGTTTCAAAATACGTAGAAAAAAAAAATTCTTTCCGAGATCGCGGTAGATCTAAAATTAAATAAACATTAACTATATACCAATCGAATGAGGTGCAAAAACTTGAAAACTTTTCGTTTTTATTCACTTAATCTCTGTTATCGAACGGGTTACAACAAATTTTTTCGCATATTGTATTTTGTTCTCTATCGTCGTTATAAACAGGTCGTATTATTATTATCATTATTATTATTATTATTATTATTATCTATACCGATGTTTATATGCGATTCGTGGAGAACCTCTCGAACTAAGACGACAAAAATGAAAATTGGGCTGATAATTGGACTTTTTGGCCGCGGGGAGACTCTTAAATAAATTGGGTAAAAGGAAGAAAAATTGAAGAAGCTCCGCAGGGATCGCAGTCATAAAAAAAAAAGTGTTCGTGAGGCTTTGTCGAATCTTGTTGCGCAAATAAAAAAAAAGATACACCCCGACATCAACCAGTCCATTTTCGAAATTAAAAAGAAGAAAAAAAAAAAAAAAAAAAAAAACTACGTTAAAGTTGACGCGAAAATTTATTTCTTCTTTTTTCTAGGTTTATCCTGCGGCGCTGGCAAATTTTCCGTCTTTCGTTTCGACGCAGGCTTCGAGCCTACGCTGCCGCCCTTCTTTCTCCTCTCCTGCCTCTCGCGCTCCTCGAGCTCCTGATTTTCCCTCTCGATGAGCGTTATCAGCGTGTTGCAGCGACGCTGAAGCTCCAGGGCGGTTCGCGACTTGACGAACCAATCGAAGCGAAATTGGGGCGCGGATCTTACAGTGGCGCGAAGCTCCTCGTAAACGTTTTCCTTGTCGAAGCCGAGCTTGTGAAGCATGCAAACGAGAAATCTGTCCTCCTCCTCGGTATAATTTTTACCCTTGTTCGTGCCGTAAGCGATTCTCAGCTGATGAAACGGCGCCCTGTAACGCGCCATTTTCGCATCCAGAGCCTTTTTAATGCCGGCTCGTCGTTGAATTTTCGCCTCGCCACGCTCTATCTGCGCCATGACACGATCGATGTCCTGTAGCTCGTGACAGCGTTCCCAAAAAACTGCCGAATACTCCATGACCTCCTCGGGTGTCTTGCCCTCGACGTCTTTGGCAATATTTTCGATATCGTCGCGACCGTACTTCTCGTTGGCTTTGATAAACTGATTGAAATCCCGTTTCGTCCAATTCGTAAAGCCCTGAGTGAGCAATTTCTCCTTTTCCGTTACCTCCTCGTCGGACAGCGGCTGAGCGTCGTCGATCTTACGCTGCTCCTCCTTCTGTATTCTCGCAGCGTCCGAGCCCAATTCCGGATTCTTCGGCACTTTGTAGCCCACAGTCTGACGAAAATAATATATCTCCTGATCGAGAAGCTCGAAGAGCCTCGGCGGAAAGAACTGAAAGTCCTGAACTATCGGCTGTTTCGGCGGACGCGGAGCTTTCGGCGCTTTTGGCTCCGATACGCGCAGCGCTTCGCGAAAATAAGCGTCGACCGCGTAATTAGCTTTACGCTCGCGTTTCGGCGGTTCGATCCAACTACCGATACCAAGAATCTTTTGCTTCTCACGATAATCCTCGCCCTCGAACTGATAGACCGAATCCGTGGGAGCGTCGACCGTAAAATTGCGCAACGACGATTCGCCGAGGGTCGCAAGTTTTTGCTTCATTTCTTCGGTTTTATTCTCGCCTTTTTGCAATATCGTATCGATATCCTCGTCCGTTATAGCGCTGTCCTTTGACGCGAATACCTCGTTGGCGCCGTGTCTTATCATATTCAACATTTCGTCCTTGTTCAGCGCCGTTTGCTTCGCATCGACGAGCCTTCCCTGCTGTATCACGAGCTTGTCCAAGCGTAACTTTACCTCGGCGCGCTCGACGATCTTTTCCTCCACCGTATTCTCCGTTATGAATCTGAATACTCGCACCTGCTTCTGCTGTCCTATACGATGAGCTCGATCCATAGCCTGAAGATCCATCTGCGGATTCCAGTCGGAATCGAAGATTATGACGACATCGGCGGTCGCGAGATTGATGCCCAAGCCGCCGGCGCGAGTAGACAGCATGAAAACGAATTTTTCGCTGCCGGGAGCGTTGAACTCGTTTATCTGACGCTGACGATCCTCGTGAGCGGTATTACCGTCCAAACGGCAGTACGCGAAATTTCTCCAGTGACAATAATCCTCGAGAATATCGAGCTGTCTCGTCATTTGACTGAATATGAGAACGCGCGATTCTTGCTCCTGCAATTTTGGCAATAATTTGTCGAGTATCACCATTTTGCCGCAATTATAAACGAGATGCTCGTCGGTCGTGTAGGGCGGTCCTGGCTCGGCGCCGTCGAAAAGATACGGATGATTGCAGCACTTGCGCAGCTGCATGAGAATATTTTGCAATCTCATTTTTTCAATTTTACCCGCACCGTTGACGATATCGATGTCCTTCATTAGTACCTTGGTGTACCATTCGCGCTGCATTTTGCTAAGTCCGATGTAAACTTTTATCTCTTTCTTGGGCTTGAGGCCTTTCTCCACTTCGGACTTGAGGCGTCTCAGCAGGAATGGCCTTAGAACTGCGTGTAATCTCTCGACGAGTGAATTATCGCCGAGGAAACTGTTGGTATTGAACCAAGAGTCGAAATCGTCGGAACTGTTGAAAACGTCGGGTAGAAGAAAATTCAGCAACGACCAGAGCTCGTGAAGATTGTTCTGCAGCGGAGTGCCCGTCAGTAGCAGACGATTCGCGGTTTTGAATTCTCGCAGGATTTCCGATAATTTTGACTTTTCGTTCTTTATTCTGTGCGCCTCGTCTATGACCATGTAGCGCCAGTTGAATTTCTTGAATACGGATTTTTCTTTGATCACCATTTCGTAGGAAGTCACGCATACGTCCCATTCGCCGGGCATCATTACGTCTCGTATAAACGTATTTCTCGTTTCCGCGTCGCCGATCAGACAAACCGCTTTGATTGACGGACACCATTTTTCAAATTCGTTCATCCAATTGGCAAGTGTCGATTTCGGGACGATGACGATGTGAGGTCCGGGAATGCTTCTGAAGTGTTTCATGTAACCGAGGAGCGATATCGTTTGTAAAGTCTTGCCGAGACCCATTTCGTCGGCTAAAATACCGTTGATACCGTTCTCGTACAGCGATATCATCCAATTCAAGCCTCTTATCTGATAGTCCCTCAGTTCGCCGTTTTTTATGTAATGAGGCGACGATTCGAATCTCGTTGTGGGGGCTACATTTGTATTGCTCTCGGCGAGGAGCTCTTCGTCCTCCTCCTGTTCGGTCTTGCGATGTCTGTGATCGCCGGAATTGTCGGTTTTCGGGATCGGACTCTCGGGCGCCGGTTGTATTTTTTTGGGTCTACCCGGCTTTACCTTCAACGGACTTCCGGCTTTGTCTTTGGCGTTGTTCGTCATGAAATGGGAAAATATTTCCGTCTGCTTGAGCAGATAATCGAATCTTTTGCTACGATCGGTCTCGATTTTAGTCTCGAAATCGCCACCGCGCGACGACTCCGTTCCGGCCGACGAATCATTGGAATTTTCAGCCGGCTCCGCCGCGGTCTCCGCAGCTTCCTCGGGTTTCGACATTTTTCCCGGCTCGATCGCTCTTCTTCTTTTCTTTTTTTTTTTTTTTCACAACACTTCGTTGATCCGACCTGGCGCAAGATACGCCGTACTCGAAAAATTCGTTTCAATTTCACTCGCGAATGGATTTTTGAGAAAAAAAAAATATTTCCGTCACGTTTTATTCACAGGGACCAAACAAACGCGGTCGTAAAACGTTACTCGCGTATTGACGGTACACGAGCGTGAGCGACACAAATTATCGCCATTTTGGATTTAAATCCCTCCAAAAGACGCATCATATCCCCAAACAATACGTTTTGAACGCCATCTGCTCGGAATTCGTCAATTTTTTAATTCAGTTTTCTGTAATAGCTGTGTGCTTTGGCTTTTTTCTTTAAATATTTATCACAGCGTTTTTTTTTAAAAGAAATCGAATATTGACACGGAGCATATTTAAATTTTCTTTCAGTTTGTATATTTTATGCTAAAATATTGTGTCCAATTGACAGATTTAAGGCAATATGTCACGGTGCGATCACGGTCTACTGCGATACGGTGCATTCCCACTATAGCAGTACTCAAAATATAATTTTTTTATTCTTATTTTTTCCCTGGTTTCTAATTAACATAATAGATCTGTATCACAAACGATTAGATGAAGGAGAAAAAAGTTATTATTGTTCGGCCAATTTCACGGAGGTGCGTGGTACCCGATGAAATTCTTCGAAAAAGTTTTACGAGTGCGCGTCAGAGGTCACTAGCGATCGGTGTAACGCGTCTTTGGGTAAAAAAAATAATTCTTTAGCAGGATCCTTTTTCCATTCACAACGAAAAAGATAAATGAATAACAATTTACATATGCAATAATTGCATGATTTGCTGCAATTAGCTGCGTGGTTAACTTTAATTTAAATTTTTTCAACGAAAAGATCTCGTTATTGCAAGTCGGATTTCAATTTTACATGATAACTTATTATTGTATTTCTTCAAAGATTTTTTTTTATGATGTACCACTTTTCGAGGTAAATCATTCTTTCACTTCGGCATAAAGTTCATTAAAAAAAAATCTTTGAAAATTGAATTATAGAGACTATACGGTTCAAAGACATATAATGAAGCCATAAGAAAATAAAATGTAGCTATTATTAGGGATTTTTCAATGAAAAAAAAAAAAAAAAAACTAAAACCTTTTAGATAATTGCAATGTAAATTATAATTATTCAACTTTTTCTATGATAAGTGTACGCATTAGACCGAGCAATCAATAAATAAATGGAGCTCGTTGAAAAAAAAATTGTACGTATTGCTATTATGAGGAAACATTGTCAAAGTTTAAATTATTTTTCAATGCATAATTTCATTAAAAAAAAAATTAAAATGTTTGCATTGTTAGAACAAAAAAAAATTCCAGAAATATCACTGTATAGAAAACTCTATTATCGTCTGTAGGTATTACACAAAATGCCGTGGAACTCTCGCGCGACTTTCAAGAAAAGTCAAATTCACCAGAGCCTACGGTCACACGTTGAATCAGATGGAAAATTTAAATCTTATACACGTCTCGCGTTAAGGTAAACAAATAGTTTCTCGACTCTTTCTCGTGTGCAGGATAAGGAGACGGGAATTTTTCTAAAGCAAGAATTCGTATGACCTCGATAGATTGAAGAAAAAACTTTCATTCTTCTATATAGAGTCAAAAATTTGATTTTTTGTAAGAAAATATTTGAAATAGCTTTTTTAACAAAAACGATAGAAAATATAAAGCACGAGAAAAATAATATATGGTACGTGATTTCATTGTGTTTGCATATATATAAATGCCCGCATAATTGTTAGAGGAAGAACTATAACTTTATAGCGAAGATTGTAGATGGAGTAGCATTGTGGATATGATTGGATATTACTCATGCAATCTATTTCTGCATAATTTATACAAACTCATGAGTAATATTAAACAGGAGACACTCTGATTTCTCATTAGACTCGGATTCGTCTAATATAGTTTCATTAATGAGCTAATTTTTCATCAGATATTATGAAATTCTGAGAGAAAGAATTATGCAAAAATGAATCTCATTTATTTATGAGCTGAAGCCAAAAGTCTCGCAAAAATTATGAATCACGCTCAAACAGGTGGGCTCGACCAGAGATGAAAAAAAAATTCCAACCAAACTTAAGGAATTAATACTTTTATATATATGTCTCTTTAAGTATATATACTATTGGCAAAACAATGATTCGGAAGAAAATTTAGGAATATAGAATCAAATTCCTGAATAGAATTATCCAAGATGGCGATTTATTTTTTGCAAATCATTTGATGCAACTGATTTATCTGAAAAACTTCCCAATTGATTGAGAAAAATTGCTCATATTCTTCAAAATTATTGCTTTGCGCAAGATATGAAAATGAGAAAATTTTGGAGCAATCGCAGGGTTCTCGAGTAAATATTTTATTTCTTGAATAAGCTATAAAATTTTCAACTACCAATCGGTAGGTCTTTTTGAGAGCATATACGCATATTAAAAACTTTTATTTCATTTTCGAAACTTTTTTTATGGGACATTGTCTATAAAAAGTGTTCGAAACAAAAGAAAGATGCGCGCATTGACAAAAAGCCTTTTTTATTTGTAAAATATAATCTTTTTGCTGTCATAGGATTTTTGTTTATAGAACAGACCAACAGTCGAAAAGTAAAAATAACCTTGGTCAGGCAAGATTTGTGAAAACCATAAAGTGTAAAAGATCTAAAATGAAGCGTAGTTTAGTTGGAAAGATCACTTTGATATTTAAAATTTTTCTGATTATTCCTAATCCTTACGGAGATTGAAATAAAGTATACGGTTATCGTTTGTTGTTAATATTTGATAATAATTGCGACCAGCATCCCTGAAAATCCATAAATACTGAAGAAAAAAAGAACGCACTTACTAATTGCAGAACGCAGTTTGCGGTATTGGAGATGTTCATTTCACTCACCGGCTCTGAAAAATAATGGGATTCATCTATGCAACGAAACTCCAGAGTTGCTCATGTCAGATTGGTATTTTGCTTTTTTCATATGCGGTTTTTATAATTTTTTTGTCACTCATGCGATATTGAAAAGCTTGTTACGCAAAGATTAAGCACCTCAAGTATGTTGAGCCTTAAGTTTTATTTTTTCAGAGTAATAAGAAACGAATCGTGTTTTTTTTTTAATTTGTTTACTGATCACAGAGCAGAGGGGTTAAAATTTTTTTAAAGTGAAAAAAATGTCAACATTTTTTTTTTGTTTTTTTCCAGTAAATGTATTTTACTTAGCGAAAAATCGTAAATCAACTCACCTGAAACTGTGCAACCAATATTTCTTCGATGATAATATAATAATCCAATAAAGGCACATGATTTTGGCACAATCACAAAAAACACTGATATGGGCAACGCGAAAGAAAAGTGAGTCTGGGTTGGAGGTTATGTGGCGCTTCGAACGGTTTTTCGAATTTCTCGCCATTTCCGAGAAATCAAACGGACTTTTTGCTCGCACGCCCCGGAGTACACACACTTTTCACTATTTCAGCGTTAATCAAGATCATGATTATAAGAAAAAATCGAGCTTTTATGAAATTTTGGTTAAGGGGACGGCAAATTTGCAAATTCCGGATGAAAAAATATATATACGTTAGGAGATATGAGGTAGGTGTGTGCTACCTTTGCGCTATATATACGCCGAACGACAAGAAAATATTTATCTGACATATAGGACATTATGTACAGTTATCCATGGTCAAATAAGAATCTCGAAGGCTTTAAAAAAGTTTTTTGACAAAATTTATCGTTTCGCTAGACTCGATTAAACTTTTTTGACAACAATAAACATAGATTTCACTTCCGTTTACTAATTCACGGCTCATCGTTGATCACCGGTTTTATACTGGCTTATTTGCTTCTACGATTTACCGCTCGAAATTTGTGGCGCTTCGGTGTAGGAAAGGCGAACTCGCGTTATCGAGGCGGCAGAGACGATCCGAGAGCGCTTTCCAAGAAATTTTTTTTTTCTCACAATATCACACAATTTTCACTGTCACGAATTATTAAGATCCGAATTATTGAATGTATCGATTTTACGTGGGATGTTGGATAAGGGGACGTGTAATTCGCAATTTGTGACGAAAAAATATATACACCAGAAACTAGAATTCGATATTCTACTCGACTATATGCACGCATCCCGTCCCGAACGACAAGAAAATTATTTACAGCGAATATCGAATTATATAAACTTATCCGGGATCAAATAATGATCTTGAGAGCTTCGGAAAAGCTTTTCGATCAATGTGATGATTTTTTAGACCGGATTTCACTTTGAAAAAAAATATCGATAGATTTTTCCTCCCGCACTATATGCACCTGTTTCGTCGTGTGAGCTTGCACATACTGTCGTCTTCACTGATTTTTGCTTCCACGTTTGGCCGGTCGCAATTCGTGGCGCTTTTGGGTGTCGAGAAGAATCCGAACTTGCGAAAGAGCGATTCTTATTCCGATTGAAAAAGAGCAATATTTTTTGCTTCTCGCCCATTTATGTTATGACCGATATTTTCTGTACAATTTCAGCCGGAAGCTATTATATCTATTGTGTCTATACGGAATTTTCAGACGGAAGAATGTCGAATTCGCGCGAGGTTGGGATGGGGGAAGATAATAAGATACAATAAGCTTCAATTTTTTGAAGTGCAAAAACGTCATAATAATATATTTGCGTACTTTCGTCTCGTGTTCATATATTTAATCTATACATTTTTGACAGCAATCTCTCTATAAATTACTGAGCACAAAGATACTACATTTTTATGAGTTATATGTACCCTTCGCGTTTGACAATTAGCGTTATTATTAAATTTTCATCAATTATGCCAATTTTCATCTAAATTAGCATTGTCAACCAAATAATTACAAACAAAAAAGCAATATTTTTCTATTTTAGATTAAAATACCGAATTATTAATTAACTTCTGTTCCACCGATCTTAAATTCCTTTTCGTATCATATATAATTGCCACTGCTCTGAGTGACAAAGTTCTCATCCATAAGTACTTATATCCAACTATAATATAATTCCCTTTCAATATTTAGAATATGCAAGCATAAAGGGTGTAGTTCCGAAAAGCCCATACCTCCGATTAATTTGAAATTTTGTATACTCATGTATTTGGCCTCGCTGATCACGAATATGATAGTAAAAATATTCTCAAATTTGATTTTCAAGGTCAAAACTCACAAAAACTGACTTTGAAAAAGTTTTTCTATTTTATTTTGGTGAGTGTTGATTTTAGAGAAAAATGTTGCGCACAAAAAGATTTTTATGTTTTAAACTATTTATTTACAAAAAAAAAAGAAAAAAAGCCAACACTAGGAGGAAATACATAAAATGACAAAAACGAAATAAAATCAAATAAAACCTAAAAATAAAACAAAATACAAAACAAGGGAAAAAAATAGCATACGGACTTCAAAGCCCAAAAGCTCCAAAAATCCCGCGGCACAGTGCGTAAGTATATAGACAATATCGAATCCCATGAACTTTTGACAAAATATACTTATTGGAGCATTGTCCCATTTTCCTTGAAAAAAAAATGGTTTTAGACAAAAAATGTATACAACATAAAAGATAGATCTTTTTATAGGCTACAACTTTTGTAGCAAACATTTTTCTCTACAATCAACACTTATTAAAATAAAAAAGAAAAACTCTTTTAAAGTCAGTTATTTTGTGAGTTTTGACCTTGAAAAAAAAATTTGCGGGTATTTTCACTATCATATTCGAGATCAGCGAGTCCTAATACATGAGTATAAAATTTCAAATTAATCGGAGGTATATTATGTGCTTTTCGGAACTTTATTATCCAAACATAATTTTAAGAATTATAACTATACTTATTTGACAAGTACACAACGCCCCAGCTCAAAAACAAATATAATATCCAAGTTCTCTTTGGAACTGAAAATTATATACCTGCGTGTATGATATTACTGGCAGCCTAAAAAAAAGCCTATATGTGCAACACTAAATACGTGTGTGTGGAATAAACATAGAGCCTATAAAATTCATTGTACACATCCCCCCTTCACGCACGCTCTTTCTTCGATAGTCTGTCGAATTTGGTACAGTCGAGTAAGGCATGGTCCTAAACGCGTTGTCGAAAGAAAAAAAAAAATACACACAAAACGACTTGAGCTGCGAACGGTGAGGGGCGATGCGTATAGTGAGTGTAACCGATGACTTAACCAACCGGGAACTGTAGAGACGCTAAGGCTGTAAGATACTTTCAGTTTCGCCCCGGCATTCAACAACGCAACATCCCCCCAAACATTCGTTCCGTGCTTTTTACCGCGTGGTTTTTCCTTCAACTGCGCGCTCAATAATAAGCGCGTTGATAAATTTGCAAAAAATAAAGCGACGTCGTATCGCGTAGTTTTCCACTGGACAATTAATTTTCCGCTTCGTTTAAGTATCGAATAAGAAATATATTCAATAGTATAATTAAAATCGTGAAATCGACTGTCGTAGAGTATCTAAACGCCGCGCGACTCCGAATCTCTGCGTCGACATTTCCGGTCGGGGAGAAAGGCGACGCGTCCTCGCGATCCCGTAACGCAAAAAAAAAAAACCACAAACAAGACGGAGAAAAAGAAAACGTGAGTGTTCGATTCTTGACAATTTTTTTTTTTAAATTATCGATCTTTATGACTTTTCTTTGTTTCTAATTAACGTGAAACGACACTATCGCGATTTCGAGGTTATGTAACAGTTCTCAATTAATATCAGGATCAAAAGTCTATATATATATATATACATATGAACAGTCGCAAAATGTGCGCGAAGGAGCAAAAGGAAAGGAAATGAAAATATTTGGCGGCAATTTGTATTAGTTATAATGATATAAAAAATGCTGGTGTGTCGTGTGTATCGAAGATATTACAATTCGATCATACGTGTGGCTTATAGTAAAATATATTTGTTCGACCCTCGAATCAAACGAGCCGGGTACATTCTCTTTCAGCGTAAATACAACACACACACAGCGTAAATACACACACACACATACAAATATATATGTGTGTGTGTGATTATGTACGAGGCATTCCATGCGAAATGGACATAGGGGCGTAGAATAATTATTTTTATGAAATATCGATCGTTTCGATCCCTAAACTGGTATATTTACATTAAAATACCCGGCAACGTAACTTCGCCAAGTGATCAAACAAAAAAAGATATTCAACTTAAAGTCCTCGTTCCAATTTTTCATACATCCAATAATGAAAACTTGGAAGAAATTCGACCGCAAAACTACAGTAAAATGATTAAAGTCCAACAGTATTTTTATCTAAGGCTGTAAAATACTATTTTAACAACTTTCCATAAACAAACTACGTTAATTATCGTTCGTTCGATCCAACAGAAAAATGACTATCAATTTCCATAGAAATTGCCTAATTTATTTCGATTGCCTTTAGGACGTAAAGTTTCGCTTGAATTTTCTCATGATAAAATTCTTAATCATCATCGCGTAGTTAAAGTTTTAATGAGCCAGTTCTATTCGTGAAAATATTTTTCATGAATTTTTGTTTGAGATATTATGACTTTTTAATTCGAAAAATTATTAAATTATAAAGTTAATTCAAAAGCTTTTCTAGCAGAATTACAGAGAATCTGCCGACATTATTACTCTATCTTTTGATGATTTTAAAAATAGACCAATTTTTGGACATGTGCCCTGGCAATTTTGCCCAGCTTGCCCCGTGTATATATCCTGCATTTATAAAGTGTACTCTCGTACAGTAGAAAGTGCATCGTCTGATGCACGTAGATCGAGTTACTCCCACGAGTGCGGTTGTACGTAAGATTCGTGCTCTTTTGCCTCGCCCCATGTTATTTACTCGCGCTGATATGCTCGCGAGCAAAACATCAAGCCCATGGTCCGGGGTCCTCTCGGCACCTTACCGCGGTGGCTGCGTATATATTTTTTTTTTATCCGCCCGGGCGCGCCTCGCTCGGACAGATGCGAAAACATAAGCATTGGAAAAAAAAAATCTGGGTCTCTGTTCGAGAGCCTCCGCTATTGATGCGTCGATATAGAAAGTCGACGCGCGAGAAACGGAAAGTTCCTTTGCTCGCAACTCGAGGCTTCCTGTTCTGCCGGATTCAGAAAAGAAAAAAAATACAAAAAAAAAAAATATTGAACGTATGTTTGATGACACACGTTAACTGCCATTATGATATTATCGTGTGTGCGCGGAGACGAGAATTACAGAAATTATAAAGAGGCTTTCCCTTTTACGACTGCGAATGGAGAAACGCGCGCATTGAAACAAACGATAATGCAATGTACATTAAGGTCATTGACGATATTATTGTTCATAAAATTGTTATTGCGTTCATTTCCCCCCCTCGCTTGTACGACGATAAAATTAAGTTTCAGGAAATATATCGTTGCTGATTTTGTTGAGGATTTCGAAAAATTATTTTGAATTTTAAGATCCGATCATCTCTGTCGCGATTTCGTTTGTCGTTGTAGTTGTTTTTGTTTTTGTTTTTTTTTTTTCGTCATGCTTCGATGAACGCGCACGAGGAAAGCCTCGTGTTTTACTACTACGAGATTACTCTGCTGACACAATTGCCGAAGCGTCCATCCGTATACACATGCATAATTTACGCATTATCTTATTTACCTGGTGTACACGAATGTATGGGGCAGTCCGTGTCGAACAAGCCAATTTCATGATTGTTGTGGAATTTTTTTTCTTTTCTTTTTTTTTTTTTTTGCGAATGAATGTAATAACATTGATGAAACATTAATAATCGCGGCTTCGGGTAAACGAAGTAGAAAATAATTTTGTACATAAAAAAAAAAAAATTATAACCATAATTAAAAGTCGTAAAATAATTTTTAATTAATTTTTCTTCCACACATGACCTTCGAGTCGAGAACAATGCGAATATATAAATGAGAGGTTAATGCAATTATTATTATCAAACTATGCGAATTCAAGCGCACACGCGTTTCAATTTTAATTCGATCGAGCAAAAATTAAAATCATCGTTATATTTATGAATTTTACGTTGTTCGGCTTTCCAAATTGCTGATTAATTAAATTTTCCGTTTTTCGTAAATTATCTCCTTACGAGATAGCACAGTGTGTGAAATTCCGTAAAAAAAAAAAAAAAGAAAATAACCGAACTAAAAAATTAAGTATTATTGTGATTTTTATTCAAATTAATGAGGTGATTAATAATTATCCGATTTTTCATGGAAGACCCCATAGATATTTGTAGCATTTATAGCGGGACTCGTGGCGACTGGAATGAGCAGCCTTGTAGTATTCGCGCTATAAAAAAAAAAAAAATTACAAAATATACAATGTGGAGTATTTTGGAAAATTTTAAATTCACACGTACTCGGGGTTTACGCAATATCAACGCTTGGTAAACGTGAAATGAAATTTCTGATGTCCCGTCGTGCAATATTGCGAGTAAAACTCCATGACCTCGAGGCACCATGTAACTTTCGTATTTGAATTGATCGCGCGCGCGCACACACACATACACACGTTTATTGTATATATTATAATATAGCCATGGTGTATACGAGTTTCGTTGGCCCCTCGATTCCCCCTCGCTGCTTCGTCAGCTCTCTGTTGAGAGAACGAGCAGACTTCATTCTTGAGCCAATGGTCGTAGTGCTGCTCATTGTCGCGAGAAATTCCGGTTCTTCGTCATCAACTTTTACCCCCCCCCACCATTTTTTGCACAGTATTATCTTATCAACCTTCATTATAATAATAATGGAATTTTCGGGCGAAGCAAAATTATTTGCAAATTATTTATTCATTCCGATCATTTTTTCGTTTTTTTTAATCGTGTGAAACGAACTTTTTTTTTTGTTTTGTTTTGAGTAATTTACGCTTTATTCAACAATTCTCGAATAAATAAATGATGAGCCAAAAGTATTCGGAATTTTTTCGAGTCGATTGAGCAAAAATTATAATTTTGGCAGATATTTTTTTCAAATTATTTTTTCGTCAATGAATTTTACTTTTTTTTTGTTATAAATGCTCAATTAATGCGTCAATTAATTATTTTAATAAGATTATTTTCATTGATTGTTTTAATAAAAATTAAAATGAAAATTCTTGGCAAATTATTCATATGATTTGTTAAAATTATAACTTTGTGAATTATTTTGGAGTAATTTTTCAATGTGTCTGAGAACTTGAGAATATTTGAAGATAAAAAAAATATGAAAAATCCAAAGAGATTGAGAATCAATTAGTGGCTGAAAAGATTAAAAATTTAATTACATTGATTGGAAAAGTTTTTTGTTTTGTTTTTTTTTTTTTTTTTTTTTCGTTGCACATTTTTTTTTTTTTGCAATCGGAGACACGTATGGTATATGAGCTCATACGTTTGGAATTTCTCGTTGCGAAATTTCTCGTTATTGTTTTGACACCGCAAGTGTGGCCCAAATATCAAACAGCCTATGGGTTAACTTAACTCTCCGAGATATATAAATATACATACATGCACACGAGAGCGATTGCCATCGAATTTGTACACGCTCTTGCATTCTTGTTTTTTTTTTCTTTTCCCTCGCTGCAAGAATGCATAATTACGATTCGTGGCACGACGACGATACGAGCTATATGTTACCGATTACTTTTCATTACACCGATGTACATCGCGTTGATCGTCCCACTGCCCG
Organism: Rhorus exstirpatorius; assembly: GCA_963564615.1. NCBI lineage: Eukaryota > Metazoa > Arthropoda > Insecta > Hymenoptera > Ichneumonidae > Rhorus > Rhorus exstirpatorius. Next base: position 34,270,466 of record OY751317.1, read on the forward strand.
AGGACCTTCGACATGCTTGGAAACGAGCAGGACAAATCGAACGAGTTACGTTGATTGTGTCATCGCATATAGTGACACATATATTATATCGTCACGTTCTATTCAAAGTTTCATACGAATTATCGCGTGGACAGTACTTTGTCCGATACCCCATTTTATTTATCACGAGGATATTCAATAATTTTATCATTAAGATAAATTTATCAATTAAAAAAATAATTATCCGGCAAATCAATTGATTGGAATTTATTTGATTAAAAAAAAATTTTCTAATCACAGCTTTCGAAAATTCTTGCAAACGACAATTTATAAAGATAGCGAATAAATTTTGAAACAATTTACATTTATTTGGGAAAGTTATTTAATGTGACCAAAAACAAAAGTTTTCTGATGATTTTTCAAATGATTTTCTTTTTTAAATTGGTTTTAAAAAAATTCTTTGGCATTGCGTGTATTATTGTACAGTCGAACCTCGCTGACTCGAAACTCAAGGGAAGAGTTAATTTCTTCGAGTAAGAGAGTTTTCGCGAGATTTTTCGTCTTATCGAAGTTTTCGAACTACGGAAGTCTTTGCAATGGAACAGACTGAATCTCAGACTTATAGAGAGGTTTTCGAGTCACAGAGGGTCGAGTTAACGAGGTTCCACTGTAAAAAAATGAATATTCCTACCTAGGATCTATGATTTTGAAATTTGCATCGTTGGTATGCAACGAAAATAGGTTTTTTTTTAACAAAAAAAAATCATTTCCGGTATTGCTAACGCTTTTCTGGTATATTCAGGCCCCAGGCCACGAAAAATAAAAACGAAAAAAAAGGTTTAAACGATTTTCAACTTCCGGACAATACTGGAAATGATTTAAAAAAAAAAAAACCTATTTTCGTTGCATTCCAACGATGCAAATTTCAATGTTATTAGGATCTTCAATGTTGTTGTTTGTTTTTAAAATTTTTATTCTATCGCAAAGTACTCAAAATTCCAATTAATTACCGAGAGTCATATTTCCCTCTGTCATATAATTAATTTTTTTTTAATCTAAAAAAAAAAGAAAACAGGATAAAGCTCGTAATACATGCGAACTGTGGGCTGGAAGAAAACGTTGTGCACGATAATTGAGGGTAATAATAAGTTTTTTTTTAACAAAAAAAAATCATTTCCGGTGTTGCTAACGCTTTTCTGGTATATTCAGGCTCCAGGCCACGAAAAATAAAAACGAAAAAAAAAAAAAAAGGTTTAAACGATTTTCAACTTCCGGACAATGCTGGAAATGATTTAAAAAAAAAACTTATTTTCGTTGCATTCCAACGATGCAAATTTCAACGTTATTAGGATCTTCAATATTGTTGTTTGTTTTTAAAATTTTTATTCTATCGCAAAGTACTCAAAATTCCAATTAATTACCGAGAGTCATATTTCCCTCTGTCGTATAATTAATTTTTTTTTAAATCTAAAAAAAAAAAAAAAAAGAAAACAGGATAAAGCTCGTAATACATGCGAACTGTGGGCTGGAAGAATTAAACGTTGTGTGCACGATAATTGAGGGTGTAACTGGCGTGTACGATGCTGTCAGGATAATCAAGCCACTCGAAACTTCGTGTGTAGGCTTTTTCGTCTCATGGCAAGGTCGAGATGTGTATTATGTATTTTATCACGCAATGGCGTTGCAACGAACCAGATATTACCGTAACTTTAACGTGACCTTGAGATTCGTTAAATTATTGGATCAAAGTACACAATTAATTTATAAAATCATTGCAAAAATCTCGAGACATTGAATTTCGGAATAAGAATTTTCAATATTTTTTAAAATCTTAATCATCTGACAATTTTTTTTTTTAAGTTAGGTATTCTATTATTTATATTTATCTGTATTGTAGATTCTGTCTATAAGCTTTCCTTTCTTAAAAAATCGATTTAGATCCATTGAATTTCATTTGTCATTCTATTATAATTTACATTTTTGAAAAATGAAATTTCTTAATTAGAAAAAGAAAAGAAATTTGCTCAATTCACGAGCGTCCTTGAGCAGGGACTCATTAATTATCTCGAAGGATTTTTCCCTCGAGTCACACACAGCTCGTTTCGCGGAATTATACATGCAAACACAGTTGGACGCGAATATTGCATAATTTGGGTCAAAAAAGACGAGATGTTCTAGTTGAGATTCAAGAGACGCAGCATTATTTAAAATTATCAAGGTTGTTATTTTAAACCGGGTCAAGTTGTGCATGTAACTATTACAGGGTAACCAGATTCTATAATTTTATAGTATATATATATATATATATATATATATATATATATATATATATATATATATATATATATAAGGTACAATTCACGTTCTTCAAGTATCATTATCATCGATCAACGATGTATAGTCGTGTCAAAAAAGTTATAAATTTAAGAAAATCAAAACTAAAACCAAGAACAACAAAAATAATTCGTTATTCCGCAATCGCGATATTCACATAAACATCGCTTACTTTACTAAAACAATTTTCAAATTATACATTTAAATTTTCTTCTGTTTTTTTTTTAATTTATTTAACTCACCGAAACAGATATTCAATAATCTTAATTGTCGAATAATTAATAGCCGAAAATTTCTCTTGTGGACAATTCTTACGTACATTTAAAGTTATATTTACCTTTATCTATAAATTAAAAATTAATTTTACTATCAATCCCTAGACCCGAAAAAGTCAAGCCTTTTGTTTCGCAGTTCATCCAAGTCAAAAGTAAATATATTTAAAAACAAACAAAAAATTATACTCGGTAGACTCAAAATATTGAGCTTACTTAATATCAATAATGCCTCGAAATTCATATAATAAGAGCAATGAAAAAAAAGAACAAGAAATCGTTATCCAATGAAACATATCTCTGCTCATGGAAAAGATTTGAGAAACAATTTTTTTCAATTTTGCAATTTTTATACACGACTGTACTTTCACACCTCCCTTAAGGTATGCATTTGCATTGACATTCATAGAATTCGCGTCAGAGATGAATCAACGCTGAGTCATGTATATATTATATGCAGTCGTAAAAGTTATATACAAAGATTCATGAATAAAGGTTGTATTATGACGTCGTTGAAAACGTGGAATACTCCACCAGACCTTGCTGGTATTAATAAAGCATATATTCACGTCGATGATATAATGCCAGGTTATAATTAAATCGCTGTACTACCAGGAATTGCCAATTCGCAAAATTCGTCGAATTTCCACTTGGAAAAATTTTTTCTTTCGTCATCGTTTTAATCGAAAAGAAAAAAAAAATTTTTTTTTTTACTATTCAACCGCGAGGACAATTTTTTTTCGCACTAAAACGCGCGAGCAAAACTCTCAGCTGTCGAGTGTGTCGAGAAATTGCTGAACTATGCCGGAAGTGAAAAATTGGGAACAATTACGAACTGGCGAAGACCAGAACTCTCGTCCTCATCGTAGTATAGAGTATTATATTTTGTATATATAGCCACGGTGTAGCACAAAAGATGACATCAGCATTTTGTGATTCGAGCAATCATCAAAGAATGGGGCTCGCTATAAGGGAATCAAAACTAGCAATAGTATCATATATATATAGTGCATTACGACGAACGAGGCAAATACATTTATAAATCACGTGTAAAAATGGGGCACATTCAACTCCAGCATGATCATGGACTGATTTTAAATTTCGTTGCTGATTCTGAGGCGTGGAACAAAAATTTGCTTTACGTGTTCCTCACGATGGATAATGAATCGACTGGATTTTCTAAAAAGTTTTCATGCATCGGATATCAGGATATGCATTTTTGTAAATTAACGAGGCACTCGCTAATGCATTGAGTGGAGTACATTTTTTTTAAATTTCATCACGGTCCTGTTGTAATTATATTATTATTATGATTTCTATAAATTAAAATTAACTCCCAGTTATAAAATGCAAAATGCATTCTTCATTATGATGTGCACCAATACTGAGAAAAAGTATGCTAAAAAATCGCTAAATTGGAAATATCAGTCATGTGGATTGAGTGACCTCACGAGTGACCTTTTTTCCAACTTAAAAATGATTAAAAAAAAAAAGGCGCTTGTGAGATAAGCCAGCATATGAGTCGGTATGAGTTCTATCAATTCATTTCGCAGCTTCGTTCGTTCGTTAAATTAGTTCAGACTCGAACACTTCCTCGATATACACGTATTAATTCAACGGATGCATTGGAAATTCGTTAATTAATTTGTAAATTTCATTAATTGTAAATTTGTTAATTAAACTTTCTTAACAATGGTGAGTGATTGTTCGCTCGATGAATATAATTTTTTTCTTTGTGTTTCGATCAAAAGTGTATTTTTTGTTGACAGGCCAACGGATATTACGCGATGGGTTACGCCACGGAAATGGACGGCTGTGGTCGTTTCATGAAGTACTCGTTGTTCTTCTCGAACTTCATTATTTTCGTAAGTTTATTTGAAAAAAAAAACATTTTTTTAAATTTCCATCCACATTGACAACGAATCCAATTAATTTGTAAATTCGCTATATATTTTTTTTTTTTCCAACCCCGGCAAATAAATAACTCAATTTTTGTTATAATTTGTCGAATTCGAGTGATTCGGGCAAGACAATGTGAAAAGTTTATTTTTTTTTTTGTATTTTAATTTTTTTGAAATGATTTACGCGACTTTGCAGATCGGCGGAGTCACCGTAGCTGGCCTGGCGATATGGGCACTGGTCGACAAAGTATCCTTCATCGGTGAACTCGTCGGGAACGATTTGCTCACCGGTACCATTTACGTTTTACTCGTCAGTGGTATAATCGTCGCTTTCATCGCCTTTTTCGGCTGCATAGGCGCTTCCCGAGAAGTCAAATGCATGCTCCTCACGGTGAGTACTTTTTTTTTCTTTTTTTTTTTTTTTACATTCGCACGAGCCCACGAAAATACACGCGAGCTTTGTCCATGAGAAGCCAAAAATGATATTAAAAAAAAAAAATTTTGTGCATAATTTTGTTGGAAATGAAAAAAAAAAAAAAAAAAAGTAATTAATCAAACGATTTTCAATGTTTCAGTACTTCATAATAGTATTCGTGCTATTCGTGACGATGCTGATCGGTGGTGTTCTCGGTTACGTTTTTCGTTCCAAGGTCATCGGCACTGTCGAGCAGGAAATGAAGAATTCGATGCACATTTATGACAGAAAATCGATCAAGGACGCCTGGGATGCGACACAAAAAACGGTTCGTCGGAGAATTGCAAAAAAAATTAATTATATATTGTTTTTTTTTTTTTTTTTTAAATTTCAGTACAAACTCGGTGGAAAAATTAAAATCTGAAAAATTATTTATAATTGCTGGGTTCTTGAAGAATAAAAATACTGACAGGATTTTGAAAAAAAAAAATTGTTTATGTCGGATAGATTTTTCAAAAATTTATTTTTCCCGTATTTTCGAGGAAACGAGATTTTCAAAATAATTTAATCCCAATTTGAGTAATTATTTCGCGCAATTGTATGACTTTCGCTTAATTTTCATTGCATTTAATTTTTAATTGAGACTGTATACCTCAAAATATCCGCGAAAAAGAAAAAAAAACGGGTTTTTTTTAAGAAAAAAGGAAAAAAAAATGATCCAGCGACGTTTCGTGGTAAAAAGTAATTTTCCGGTCTTTATTTTTCCTCTTTCTCGCTTTTAGCTTCACTGCTGCGGAGTAAACAGCTGGAGAGATTGGTCGCACAGAGGTCTGCCAATACCGAATACCTGCTGTCGTGAAATTCAACCAGGACAGGTGAGGAGATTCGTTAATTAATCTGTCAGACACCAATTTTTCTCATCGAGCTTCCCCTCGACTCGACGATTCGATCCTCTCTCGACGGTCGTAGAAATTAATTTGAAGGAAAAAAAAAAGAAAAGCACCTCAGTAATTATCGATTAACAAGCTCGGTATTGTTGGCTCGCGTCACTTGAACCGCTCTCTGATACGTGAAATTCGAGATAAAAGAGAGAGAGAGAGAGAGAGAAAGAGAGAGCGGAAAGAAAATAAAACAAAAAATTTCAACACGGAGAGATGACGACTATTCCTCAATTTATTCATGAAGAATTACTGACATTTATAAATAACGAATCAGTCGAATTGAAAAAAAAATTACGTTCATTTTCATATAAAAATATCGTATTGATCTGCACTTGGATACAAAATTTTATACAGTTGGGCCTAAAACTGACAAAACTTGCAGAGAAATGTAGAAATTACAATTTTTTTTTAAGAATTTAGAAAAAAAATTTGGACGTTAATTCGTTTATTTTATAGTTGCATACATTTTTTTTTCAAAAGTCGTTTTAGCTAGCCCGAAAGAAAAACTTTTCGAAAATTGCAGTGTGACGAAATAAATTGCAAGTGCAATCGCTGACATTTATAAATAACGAATTAGTCGAATTGAAAAAAAAAAAAATACTTTTATTTTCATATAAAAATATTGTATTGATCTGCACTTGGATACAAAATTTTATACAGTTGGGCCTAAAACTGACAAAACTTGCAGAGAAATGTAGAAATTACTTTTTTTTTTTTAAAGAATTTAGAAAAAAAATGGACGTTAATTCATTTATATTATAGTTGCATACATTTTTTCAAAAGTTTTAGCTAGCCTGAAAGAAAAACTTTTCGAAAATTGCAGTGTGACGAAATAAATTGCAACTGCAATTTTCGTTACTCATCGTAATTAACCAAAAAAAAAAAAAACAAATCATGTCAAAAACCCTATAGTCGATAAAAAAAATTTCTTCAATATTCACACATTATAATTATAAAAAAAAAAAAAAATATACACACGAGAAAAGTGTGTGAGAGGCATCTCTGTTTGATGATAAAATCGTTGGCTATCGATAAAGGCGGGAATATTCGCCCCGTATGCAATCCCGAAATGCAACACCAGCGCCGCCGTAGCCAGCTCGGGAATAACTCTTTGGCTTTTATTGCCATAAATAATTTCAAAATATGAATTCCAATGGGGAAAAAAAAACGCATTATAGCTGCTCAGTGATAAAGTGTGGCAATACTAGTGCAAATTCAAATATTAATTTTTACATATTGTTGACACAAATTACCTACTGAAATCAAGAGAGAAAAAAAAATGAAGAGGCCTCTTGCGTATTGGAAATCAACACGGAGACGAGGCCTATCCAATATGCCCGCTCATTCCCAGTCAGCCAGCCCTAGTGAGCATATATGGGGCAGGATAGGGAACAGTTGTAAACACTTCATTATCGCATATTTTTCGGCAAAATACGAGATTGTTTTTATTTAAAAATTTGATAATGAGGCTTATTACCGTTGAGGATTATGGTAATCATATCATATCATATTATACAATCATATCGGCCAGCGACTGCGAGAGAGCGGTTAGACATTTGGCCGCCAGAGGTCAGGATGACATTTGTGAGTTCTCAATATCAATTACGTAGAGGACCCCGCTATTCTTTTTTTTTTTATTTCATCAATAAACCGTCTACGAAAAAAATGGGTTAGAATTTTTTTGAGATTATGCTGACCTGACGCCTCGCTTTGAGGTTATATTTATAAGGTAGCGCAGAGCAAGAACCAATTATTTATCATTATATTTTGAATTTGGTTCGAGTTAACCGAGCAACATTACATATTCTTTATACTTACTTCCGTTTGTACTTTATATACGGTGGCAATGTGGCGGTGTATCGGTCTGTCCGATGACACTGCACCTGATTAACCCCATAACATATTTGGTAATTTCAACTCCACCCGTCTCACATGAAACTCTGCGAGAGCTTCACCCTTAAGCTTACCTTATTGGGGGATTAAATGGAATTGCATGTGTGATGCTTTTTGAAACCCTGTCCTTATCGCAGCATCCATCCCGTCGCTTTCCATGGGAATTACTTCTTTTTGCACTAAATATTCGCTGACTATAATATTCTTCAACTATAAAATGATTCTACAATATATAGGACAATTTGTGACAATATATTGATTTATTTAAAAAAAAAATAATTTTTGTGTTGATTCAAATATCAAATTTTTTAAAAATATTCTGTACATTTGTAAAACGGCCACGAGGCGGCGCCATGGTAGGTTTGCGTACAGAGAGCGAATATTTTCTCCCAGCGTCGCGATCACACGAAACACTTTTTTTTCTCTCTCCAACCGGAATACAAAAGAGAAATTACAGACTGCGCGGTCAATCGATCACAATAAACATGCAAAATTTCGTAATCGACTGACGATCGATGAGATGGAGGGTACAGAGCGGTATTTCAAATAATAACCAAGACACGACTACTCATGTCAAAAACGTAACCGCATATATATCGTTCGACGTTTGAATCTTCATTCGTTTTTACAAACTCTCACGCTTTCACTCCTCTCGTACATATTATATGTAATCAACCATTGATAATGCCAGCTTGCAATACTTTCACGTGACTTGAAGATATTATTTTGCCCGCAAACTCGTTAAAACGATTGAGCCTTCATCTCGCTTGTCATATTTTATTTTTAATTTTTTTTTTCTTTCTTTCAAGTACTTTAATTGCAACGCTGGTCCGGACACGCCAAATTCATCGAACACGTGGACCGAGGGTTGTCTCAATAGTACCAAGATTTACATTGAGAGACACGCAGCGATCATGGGAGGAGCTGGAATCGCCGTAGCCTGTCTAATGGTAAATTTTTTCGTTACAATAATAATAATAATAATAATAATAATAATAATAATAATGAATTGTGTTAACTACTAATCTCGTAAAATCGTTGAAAAAATCATAGAAAAGACTTAAAAAATTTGTGATTATTGCGCTTAACGTGTTAAGTTGAGAAAAAAAAATCATTATTTTTTTTTCCATTCCAGTTTTTCGGTCTCTTCTTCTCATGCGCTCTCTTCAAGATGATACAATGAGGCAGAGAGTTTTACGTGCTTTAGGATCTTCAGCTCTGATATACCAAGCCTGAAATCCCAGAAAAAGAAGAAATCGAAGGAAAAGAAAAGGTGGCACAAATTTTTATAATATACAGCTATGAATCGAGAAGAAAAAAAAAAATCTCATTGCTGAAACGTACAAAAATTCACATTCCTTATATTAGAATGTGCATGAATTTTTTTTTGTAACTATATATACACACACATATATATATATATATATAAATGTATTTTTTTAACAATCAAAACGTCGAATCTCGATCAGTGTAATCTTCAATACTCTCATAATTTATCATTTTCTCTTTGATTTCATAGGCTTAGGCACGATATATTTCGTTGAATCTGTATTTTAAATCGATATTTACCATTTTACGTCATTTATTAAGTTATTTTTATCGTTATCGCGCAAACGAAATATATAAAAATAAATTTTTTTTATGCTCTACTTTAAGATGATGATACTATTTGTACATTTGAATTGCTTCATAATACAATATTATACGCATATTTACGGTAAACCCGTGAGAATTTTTTGTTACCTGACTGGACGTTGCTTTTTTGTTTTTTTTTCTTCATCTTTTTTAAGATCTTAAGATTTTAAGATTTTTTGGCCATAAAAATGACGAAATGATTATCCGTCACGGGAAAGGCTCGTGAAAATTTTTTTTTTTACTATTCCAGGCATTAAGGTCATTTTGTACAGAGAGAGATTCGAGCTCTCATCGAGTTGTTTTATTGCTCGACAGAAAAAAAAAAGAAACATGATTTTCGTACACAAGCCTGGAGAAGCTTGCAACTATATTTACTGTGCTCTCCCTCATTGATGTTGAAATTCATTTTAAATCGCGTAACGTGTATGATTGATTCATACTTCGTACCGTTCACCGCAGGCATCTCTGACCTTTCCGGTTGAAAAAAAAAAAAACTCACATGTACTCTGTGGAATCCGGCAACTGTGCGAAGAAATTGCCTCATCAGTGAAAAAATTATGTCAGAGGTTGAATAATATCGATGAGGCGATATTAAATTTGTCATGATGGTTCCTGGATTTGACAGCAAAAGGTTTTTTTTTTTTTTTTTTTAACGGAAAAGCTCTTGAGACGCCTGGTGAACAACATAGCCTTCCGGGGAAAAAAAGTTTAGATCTCTGCGTAGATCAAATGCAAATCAAATGCGTTATTGTTTTTTAAATATAAATCTTGATCTACGTAGATCTGAATTTTAGAAAATCGTCGATTTATCCAGATCTCTATATTTAACGTATCTATGAGTCACCTAATATTATTTTCAAACGATTTTCATTGTTGGATTTCGTTTATTTACGGTATACTTCCGCATCCGATCGCTACCGGTGGTCGTTTGCCATCCGGCCAACTTCATGAAACGATAGTTTCGGCTGCAATAGAGATTTTTTTCATGAATCCAATGCAGAATTTTTCGTTGAAGGATTAAGAATACGAGCGAGTCAGATAAAGTCTGATTTTGCAACAATTTGTTATAAATAAATCGTATTTTTCGAAGGCATATCGTTCAGAAATGCATGCTTTCCGTCGAAAATTCATGATTTCTGTAATTTTTAATATTTTCGAATTTCGCCTTGGGTCATTTCAAAGAGGAATGTTGATACTTTTGATAAAAAAAAATTTGCCATCGTGGTCCGTTTCAAAAAGTATAATTATTTGGAAGGATGAATGTAAGGCTTTTTTGTATCAGAGAAATGCAAGTCTTTCGTTGTGAAATTCATAAGTTTTCGAATTTCTGGTCCTTTTTATTGTTTCCGGTGGCATTATAAATAGATACGGTGCCACTATTTGAAAAAAAAAAATTATGTGATCCGTAATAAAAATAAAAAAAATAAAAATCCCTGACCGTTGACTGAAGATATATAAAGACGGTTCGCCTTATGGGACTTCGTGTGCCAGCTAAACTGCGTCCTGAGCTAGCGCCATCTCAGTAATTTTGGTACCGCAGTCTGCAATAAGATAAAACAGTTTCAAGCGTCACGGCAGTTATCGACCGCTATATGTAGTTGCCACGATTGTTGAGAGTCGCGTAGATTATTCAGAAATCGGACATATCTTCGAACTCACTTCTGTTTGTACCGACTCACAATCAGTAGCAACATTTTCATAACAGAGGAATATTCGCTCATCAGTAAGAATATTAGGCCAGTCAAATTCTGTATTTAAATTCCAGTCATTAATAACCAAGTGGAAAAATATGAAAACGACGATGTACATAATAAGGATCTTGAGTTGTTGGGATTGTAGCATCCACACGTTTTTGCAAAAAAAAAATTAAAAATCGTTAAAAGCCAAGATTTTTCGCGTCTGAGACTTCCACGGCTTGTAGAGCGTAGAGCACACAATTTTCTATGAAGAAGTCATTGGCAGCACCTTTCTATCTATTTTAATTTAGCCGTGAGAGCGGCCCAAAGAAAAGGGAAAAACTGCTCGATCTGATATCTGCACGAAAATTCAAAAAACCCACTTTAGATGTTAAATTCAGTCTGCCTATGTTAATTGGTATGAAAAAATCGGTAGATTTTTTTAATGTAATAGAACAATCCAAAGAAGAGATTTCATGTTGCTCAAAATATTTTTCTCACAATTCCAATTTTTGGTGGGCATTTATATATTGTTGCTAATTTTTTTCCTAATTTTCGTCTTTTCGTAATTCAGGGATTTATTTTGCCCTACATAATTGTCGCAAGACGTTAAAACTTTAGGAATATCCCTTCGTTTTTGATGCTCTAAAAATACAAACTCCCGACATATCACTATATATGCTACCGGAAGTCGTTATTTGCAAGTAATCAAATAAAATTGTGTTTCTGGCCGTTTTTAACAATAAACAATTCTTCTTTTTTGAATTTTTTTGTGCTAATTGAATTACTCTGAAGAGTGTCCATTGTTGTTGAATTTTTATTAAAAATTAGAATAAACTAATATTTTCTAACTTTGATTCATTGTGATTTTATCTGTTATTTTTCCCTTCCTTCACCATTAAAAAATCACAAAAAATTTTTTCACGCCACAATCGATTTTAGTATTTGCTCATGTAGCCACTGCATGGTACTGCTGCCAGCTGTTTTTTAGGATTTATTTAAAATAAATGACAATTTGTTCTTCATTATCACTTACTCTTCAAAAGCACCGTAATATTTTAATATGGTTCAAAACATAAATAAATGCTAAATAACAGCTGACAGCAGTGCTGTGCAGTGGCAATATGAGCAAATACTTAATGCCCATATTTGCTCATTTTTAAAAACACCAATAGAAAACTGCCAAAATTACATTTAAAAACAGATAAAAATTTAGTACACAACCTCTATACAAATTTTTACATCAAATTCTAGTCTAATTCTTGACATACTTTTTCGTAAACAAAATTTACATTATTGATAAATTGTTTAATTTTTCGTATTCCATGTTACAATTTTTCACGTAAGACAAAATAGTTAGCGTGAAAACTAGAAATGAAATACTAAGGTAGTGATAAAATGTAAATTGGTTTGATAAATCATGAAAATTTAAAAGATAAAAATGACATTTGATCGGAAAAAGTCCTACTACGATTTTTTGCAAACAAAAGTTTTAGTTTTTGACGTAGAACTTGTGCACGAAATTGTGCCTATTTTATAAATGTATAAATGGCAGTTTTCGTATGATATTTTGTGAGTTCAGATTATTTTAGAGTATAAGGGTAGCTAAGATTAAAAAAAAACAGATATACTTTTGGAATCAATTTAATTGAAACAACAGTTATGAAACTGATCGAAGGAAGCGAGAGGGTCAGAGCCTGGTTAAGTTGACATATAATTCACACTACCAACTATTTTTACAACGCAATTCGAAGTCCGATTAATATTATAAAGGTGGCTGATCCATTCGACGTTTATATAATAAACGTCGGAATGCATATTGTAAATCGTAGGATGCTGCTCTTGAACGCTGCAATTGGCACAAATCGAATACAAGAACCAGTAGTTTTATTTTTTCACGACCTACAAATGATATTAATAGTAATAATATATACACTTAGAAAAAAATACAATTGACTCAATGAAATGTCTTAATGTCTGATCGCGATAGAATATTTGATTGGTGTACAACTAAATATGAATTGGTATGTTTAAATATTATTTGATAGGAACAGATTTCAGTTTTTTCATGTAACATTTCGTTATAATAATCAAATATTTATTCTTGACCAGACATTAAAATATTTAATAATAATAATAATAATAATAATAATAATTTATCTGTAGTTTGATTCTTGTCTCTCTTCCTATAAGCACGTTACTACAGAAAACAGGATTGCGGGCCCAATCCTTTTGATTGCCAAAGTAATGGCGATAATGTCAATTATTAGCTACTTATCCGAAGCATGTATAGATGTATGCGCGCGCGCGCGCGCGTGTGTGTGTTCGTGTGTAACGAAGCGTTGGACAAAGGCGTCCTAGCGACCGCGGGGGTGCTGTGCTGTATGTATATTAGGGTGGTCGTTATTTGGGGTCAAAATTAATTTTACCCTTTCCGCCCCCTAAATCGGTTCGAAATACGTAAAAAGTAACGCTGTATTTTATCAGATTTTTAAAAAAATGTTTAACCCTTGACCACGGAGGTTAAAGTTTTCCATTTAAAATACATGGGATTTTTCCGCATTTGCAGTCACTATTTTACTGTGGGCCTAAATATTTTTGTAAAATTTTGAAATTCTCACAAATTAGTTCACAGGCATGCTGCTACATGGAAAAAAATTCCCAAACCCCTACCCTCAAAATGTTGTATAACATCACCATGATAATTATAATTTTTTTTTTTTCATTTATTTTGCTTCCTCGTTTTTTTTTTATACGTGTATTTAGAATAGAATAATTTTCTAAATGAGTTACAAATTCTTAAGTATTGTCTCCTTTTTTGCGTCTGGATTATTTTTTCGATATTCACTTACAATTTGTAAAATGAACTGTTTTTGTTGTTCGTTCCGTGTGAGTATTTCATTGTAATCGGTGAACAGACGAACACCTCTTTCCGCGGCGTCGTTAATCACTGTTAATTGTTTTGTGATTTTCAAACCGATTGCGTAATTTTCATTTTGACTCCAAACAGATGGATCAGTCTTTAGAAACTCGTGATCAATTCCAAACCTTCGGAAAAAGTTGAGCGTTTGAGGGGTTACGAAATGATCCATTTCTTTGTCATAGTAACCACCAATATCTTTCAAATTGACCTGGATTCGTTTGGGGAACAATTCATCGATTTCTTCGTGTGGATTCAATTTCAAAACCATCTTGCGCCGGAAATATGAATTATTTTCCGACCGATAGTGAGATTGCACCGTGAGTAAAGTCCGTGATAACTAATAAAAAACCGACTTCAAAAATATTTTTTTCAATTACTTTGATTTAAAAACCAAACCGATTTTGATGAAATTTCTATGGGACCAATCTGAAAGTATATCCTTTCAAATGAAAAAAGAATTTTCCAAATCGGTCCATAAATGACGGAGTTCTGAGATAACAAACATTAAAAATAAAAGATTAAAAAAAAAAAAAAAAAAAAATTATAATTATCATGGTGATGTTATGCAACATTTTGAGGGTAGGGGTTTGGGAAATTTTTTCCATGTAGCAGCATGCCTGTAAACTAATTTGTGAGAATTTCAAGATTTTACAAAAATATTTAGGCCCACAGTAAAATAGTGACTGCAAATGCGGAAAAATCCCATGTATTTTAAATGGAAAACTTTAACCTCCGTGGTCAAGGGTTAAACATTTTTTTAAAAATCTGATAAAATTACAGCGTTACTTTTTACGTATTTCGAACCGATTTAGGGGGCGGAAAGGGTAAAATTAATTTTGACCCCAAATAACGACCACCCTAATGTATATATCTACGTTTACTACGTCAGTGCGTCGGAGTTACATTTTTCTTGCACTTAAATATTGTAAAATTATTGTTCAATCATGCCGAAAACAAATGCTGATAAGTGTGTTGTATGTTTTTATGTAAAACAATGTCAATATTTTTTCTCTTGGTTATTAATTAGTGGAATATCAGGCCTATAGTTTAGTTTCCATTTGACTGGCCTATATTACAAAGTAAACATTGTAACCGTTAACTTTGTAACTACAGTCAAACCTCGGCACCTGCTCCCTAAGTCCCTATCCAGCTTCAATCCCTGTCCGCCGTTCTAGTGCCGTATTTAAAAAAGATTTATAGAAAATTTTCATCGTTTTGTGACGCATTTGTGCCCGGGGGCTTAACTTTAATAGGGCGAGACGTTTTGCTTTTTACATGTATACATTTTAGTTGGTTAAAAATCAAATAGTCAAAAAATAGTTGATATAAAAAAATGAGATTTTCAATAATTACATAAAATTATGATACAACATAGTTATAATTCAAGAAGGAATTATATTTACGCCTAGCTTTGAAGCGTATCTATGCCCATTTTTTCAGGGAAAAAATGTTCCAATTTACACATTTTTACTAATTACTTAATATGTATAAGCTGGAAAAAAAATCAATTTATAGGAAACATTTTCATCTGGACAGGGGTTGGATTAACGACAAAGTTTTTTGGGTTAATTTATCAAAACTTTGTTTTGCGTTTTCTTAAACACAATAAAGATTTTTATTTTGGAAGAATCCCGGCCACGCGGAACCTCATTCTATATTGTGTTTAAAAAAAACCTAGTTTTGTGTTTTCTGAAACACAAAATGGTTTTTTTTTTTTCAGGAATGAAATTGGACCCGACCACGTCGTATGAAATTCCACGTAACCAGGATCCATGCAGCTAGGATTCTTACTAAAAAAAAAATCCCTCGTTGAATTCATACTATTATTACTTTGAAATTTTTCTAATTTTTTTTGTCCCTATCAATGTATCGCATCAAGTATTTTCAGGATTTTTAACTACTACCACGGTTTTTGAGAAAAAAATTAGGCATAGATAAGCTTTTAAAAACAGGCTTTTATATATGTATATAGGAAAATCAGCTTTTAGAACCGATAGTTTTCGATTGTTTATGTCAGATAGAGATGCACGAAGTCAATGAGAAAATATCTACTGGATTCAGTGCATATTTAAGATTATTACGTGATCGACAAGAACAAGTTTTTCTGCATAATATTTAAGCATAACAACTAGTGTGCTCGCGCTGTATAATAAATCTATGGAATCTCTCTTTCGCACGCTGCCTGCCCGGCAACCCGCGCACCGCCTCGCGGACCTGGACATATCCGGACTTTTTTTCAAGCCGATGAGAGCTCGAGAAAACAGAAAACTTTGGCAGCTATATCAAATCCATGCACAAGTCACCGAACCGATCGATATATGAAAGTGTGTGTGTGCGTGTGCGTAGATATAGATATAGCAAATACATAGTGTGAGAGCTGCTTGTGGGCCAGCGAAGATCCGAACAAAACGGAACGAGCGATAACTCCTATTTATAGATGAAATAAGAACATATAGTCGACAGATATTGTAGATATAATAATAGCGAAATAAAAAAAACATCTCGAAAGCGACTACGAGTTACCAAAAATCCTCTTATGGGTAGTCTCATCTTGTCAAAAAGAACGTTTTTCTTTTTCTTCGCAATTCTTAACATAAAATGAATATAATAATATTACATACTTGTTACGATTTAGGGAAGACGGACCTAAGAATGGCTTAGAATAATTCTAGAAATAAGTCGTACGTCATTTTATCGACGTACCATATGTATAGTGAAATAACAGTTCAATCTGTTGGATAAAATATATGTGCATTCAATGGTAAGACAGTGCACCAGCAAATCAACTACTACGAACATTTACCATCCGGAATGAATCTTCCGCTCCGGTATGCCAGCATGATTTAGTGAATTTCGGTCGGTAATGTCAATATCGTTTGCACCCCCGTGCCCACTCGAGCCCACTTGCTCGGCACACAAAATAACCCAGGGTGAACCGTCTTTATATATCTTCAGTCAACGCCCTGACTGTATTATACTAGCTTGAAAATTGAGCTGCATTTCAAATGTATATCACGTGACAGTGAGATGTCACAATACTTCAGTGCAGCCGCGCCTCTAGCGGTAAAATTAGGAAGCTCAAGCAACTATAATCCATTCCTAACCCAAAAAATCTTCGTAATTCGCATATATGTAAGTCTGTAAATGATTCAAACATGACTAATGTACCTGAACAATCGAAGAAAGTGTAAAAATAATTTTTTTATCATGTCGCAAAAACACGACTGTGTCAACAGCCGAAAAAGAGTTTATTTTTTTTAGGAACATCTCCAAATCTGTTCTTTGGTAAATTTGCAGATGTCGCTTTCGCATATATCGCCTTGATGATTTTTTTTTTAATTACAGCATATAGGCTGTAATGTATATTACACACACTCGTACACCAATAATTTATACTTTGGCGAATTTTTTCACCGACCGATATCCTATCCTTTTAACATGGGTTATATCCGCCGAATATCTATATCCGGAAGATTATCCTTATCGTTTATATATCGGAACAATTAGAGAACTGCTCTTGCATATAAACGATTTTCTCCTTTTTTTAATCATTCTGTCATAGTTAAATATTTTCTGAAGTTAATAAACATTGCATTAATTTCATTAAGCAAGTAAATTGTTATATCTTGAGGTGTAAAAATTGTAAGAAATTTACCCGCTCTGCGAGCCGAGTGACGTCACAACACCCCTCGTGCTACTTGGGTAAGGTTATGTCCGATTTTTTCACCTAGGGTTATCTTCCGGATGTAGTTATCCGTTGGATAACCCATGATAAAAGGATAGGATATCCGTCGGATGACTTTATCCGTCGGTGAAAAAAATCGCGAAAGTAAATTCATATTATTAGTGCACGAGTGTACGTAATGTACATTACAGCGTATATGCTGTAACTTAGAAAAAATTAATCAAGGATAATAACACGAAAGCGACTATATACATATTTACGAATTACGAAGATTTCTTTTACCGATAGAGGCGCGGCTGCACGAAAGGTATTGTGACGTCACTGTCACTTGATATACGTTTGAAATGCAATTCAATTTTCAAGCTGGTATAATAAATAATGATGATAGTAACTGAAAAAACCTACGCAAATGATTTTTTTGAATCATTTGCGTAGGACAATTTTTTCTTTTCATGACAATGACATAAATTCAAATATATGACAATTTCTCTTCGAGTTTTATGCCCCTAAATATATCACAATAAGGATATGTCGAGACTCTGGATAATTCCGCTTCGATTCTTTCGAGAACGGTTCGGATTAAAAAAAAAGAGAAACGAAAAAACGATAAGTACATATATATATATATATATATATATATCGCTTCGTCGAGGCTCGAGGCAGCGGAAGAAGGAAGTTCTGGTCTTCCGTTGAGCTCTCCCATTGTAGACAACAAAGCTTTACATCTTGATTCTTTCGTCGTTACTTTTTTTTTCTTCTTCTCGTCTTTTTTTTCAAGCATCTTCCCCAGTCTTTCAATTTTCCTGTTCTCTTACTCTAGACCCCTCCTCATCCTCCCCAGTGGCATATAGAACATAGAATATCTCTTATGGCTATGAAGGAGTCCCTGGCAACCTGCCTAGGAAGTTTTTTTTTTCCCTCCACGCCGAAAAGTCTCCATACGAGGGCGTTGAAATATTAGCGCGCGCGTATGTGTGTGTATGTGCACACGATGCGGAGTCTCGTGCCCGCAAATCGATATTGCAGCCGGGCATTCGCCTCAGCACCGTAAGGCTGAAATAAAAACATGCGCACTGACTCTGCCTAGAGGTGACCTACCCCATGGGAAAGAATGAGTATTCGGTTCTTCAACTCCTCTCTCTCTCTCTCTCTCTCTCTCTCTCTCTCT
>OY751317.1:34289487-34422456 GCA_963564615.1 Rhorus exstirpatorius
AACAATCGTTTTTTTTAAATGATTTAAAAAAAAAAAAATTTCAGGCTAAATGATTTTCTTTACTTTTTTTACCATACTAAAGTGCTCCTTTATTCATTTATTTATTTATTTATTTATTTATTTATTTATTTATCATCCATTCATAAAATTAAGTAAAATTTACAATACGATTGATTTTTATTATTATTGTTTTTTTTTAATTTAACATTTCGTACGAGAATAAATTAGGTTCAGGCGACATTCAATGTAAAAATTGAGCTCTTCGATTTTTGCACTGCGAAAATTAATTTATTTAATGGCAATTCATAAATTAATGGATTTCATTTAATTACAACATTAGCAATTTTCGTTTTTTTTTCTTCTGAGTTAAGTAAAACGCTCATATCGCGTTACTGTGATCCGAGAATTATTTATTTTAATTTCAATCTAACGCGTAAGATCGAAATTTCTATGCATTTATCTCGATTTATTGAGATATACCGAGTCTCGTGGAAATTTTTTTTTTCAGTTTCCTCGACGACAAAAAAAAATCACGAGGGAATGGATCGAAAGGATGAGGCGTATAAGTGAGAGGTGTACTCTAGAAACGGAGATAAATAGACGAAGGAAAAAGAGAGAGAGAGAAGCCGAGATACCGTATTGATTTCGTCTCAAATGTTAGCAATTCCCAAGAGTATGTCCAACCAAAAGTTTCACGAATGTCTCTTGGTATATATATATATATAAACCTTCTTCGAGGCAAAGACGAAAGAAGCCAGAACTCCTCTCGGAGATTTTCACTGCAGAGAGTTCCAATTTTCCAGAATTGCGCATCTAATTAATTTCACGAACTCATTCAAACGGATTTCAAGCCTCTCTCCTGGCTTGTAATAGTCGCACTCGTGACCATACTCGAATACGTTTTCACGATTATGGAATATATATATTACGGAAGTGTGCACTCGACGTTTTTCTTAACGATTATCAAAAAGCAGAGATGAGATAATCCAGATGAACTCGTAGCATATTTATACTCTGCGGCTATATGAATTATGTAAACGGCAAAATTGACAAAGTTTTCGTGAAAAAAGGCTTACGCGGACTATACCGTGATCAGTAAAAAAAAAAAATATGTCTATATCGGTTCTAAAAATAATTTTTTTCATTTAATTTTTTTTAACATAACATGGTGACGTATAAATTAAATAGTATATCTATTTATTAAATGATAAAAAAGAGTGATATTTTTATTAACTAATAAATACACCATATTTCGATATAAACGCGTTTGTAAATATAAATTCGTACGAAAATTTATTTTTTGCATCGTGTATATCAATATCGTTTTGGGCAAAATAGCTAGCGCCTCTAGCGGCTGATTTCGAAAACTTTGTACCAGCTGGATTTTCGCCACAGTGGCGCTGCCTATGAAAAATGGCCTCTATTGTTAGTAGGACGCGCAGTCTACCATCGTCGCTATTATATATTTATCGTTTCTGAGTGAAATACCAATGTCATGAGAACAATCAATCTCGAATATCAATCCATATCCATCTCATTATTATCGCGAGTTATATATACAGGTTTCGTGTTCTAGTCGATTTGCCAATTGCCTTTGTCAACACAACCCACAATGGGTGCTCTCTTGTTCGATCGGTCGTGTTCGCGAGTCTAGTTATTTCATCGCATATTTCACCAATTCCCATATAACTGTTCGCACGTCATATTTGCATCGTAAATTATAAAGATCACTGCATTTTGGCGCAACGCGGGAAATCTATCGTAACATTTCTCAACGATTAACCGTGGAAACTTCCGTTTCCATGGTTGAAAACGGATATTGGGAAAATTGAATCATCCGCTCTACCGGGGCTTATCCTTATCTCACCCCCCACCTCTGCCTAAGATTTCCTCTTCGCATTTCCCCATATATCTCGGGCTTTCTTCCGGTGGGAAATAAATTTTGAGGTTAATGAACTTAAAAAAATCGAGCGGATACCATCTATAAATTAAAAGTAAAACTATATTGCTTTTCATCAAAATATTAACCATCTCTCTCTGTGTGAATGATTCGTTTGGGTATTAGTGAGGTTATGTCGACCTTTTCTTTTCGCCTTAACCTCAAAAATCGTGATAATAAACATGTATTGCTATATACCATTATTTGACTTTCACTATCGCGATTTTAATTTCCTTTCGTTGGTTATCGAAATGTTTATTCTATATTATTGCTTGGACATTGCAACATATCGCGGTTCTTCATTGAGTTATTCTTCCTGCATTTCGTAGACGTATATAATATATAACGTCGAATTTCCATTATGAATACTCATCGCGGAACGAAATAAGCGAACAGGAAAAGGGCGTGTAACATATTATTCGTCAGGCCGTGTCCAATAACGTGACCCCCTCTCGGTTTATCTTCAGTTCTCGTATATAACAGCAAGATGACTTCGCGTTTTCATATTATAGCGCTTTCCACTGGTGCACCGAGTGCGCACCGACTCAAGTTTTTCGTATGAGAGTAAGTGAGACACATATGTACTCAGTGCATCTCTGTCTCACTCACTCGCATGTAAAAATCTGCACTGAGTTCCCCAGTGGAAAGCGCTATTAATCTCTATCGAAAATCATTTTAAACGTACCTTGGTCCCTCGGGGTGACAAGCCCTTTACCTTCGTGACACAAGATAGGGATGCTTCGATCAGCACGTTTCCTAGCATATATTAAAAATAGGAATAATTTTAAAAAATTAGGATGATAATTAAAAGACAACTTTAGAATTTTCCAATTATTTCATCGAGGGAATAAGTTCTAACAATATGAAAGGTTTAATGTAATTCACTCGAACATCACTGTGACACACGCGGAATCTGGAAACTGCGATGCATGAATACACACAATACGGAAAATTCTATAATAAAGGAAATCATATGAAGTTCCGGTCTCTGCTGTTTACATGTAACTACCGATGTTCATAGCTATATAGAACTGCTGCGTTCACTCCATCAGCTTCACCGTGTCAACAGAGATATTATAGGCCATGTAGAGACGCTGAGTTTGCACGTTGACTGCTGAAAAAGTTGAGGTATTTGAGCTCTCTTGGCATGTTCCATCGATGATATACAGTGAGAACTCCAAGGGGAAAGGGCGTCTCATTACACATTGCGCAGGTTGTAATGTATATTATGCGTTACGTCGTAGCAGTCTCGAGAGAGATACGAGGGCCATAACGTAAAATAGGCAACCGAGCCGTAGCGCTACACATATTAGATGCGGAGGAACTTGGAACTGTATGCGCATAATATATATTAGCAGAAGGCATGTATTTCACGGCAAACTTGTGAATTATTGGGGCATATTTTCAATCGTCTATAACTTTTTGTTGATAAAATCTATAAAAAATTAAACTCATCAAAGTTCTTCATTTTGATGTGGACTCTTCGAAAAAAATCCAACGTAATTCAAGGCATAGAAAAATGTATATTTTTTGTACGAAAAATTCGAAAAATCTTTAACCCCTAAAAACATTCTACAGCGTCGTTCAAAAGTAACTTTGATATCGAATACCCCATACATATATATGTTTATTCAGCGTTCGACTCGATCGCGTATCATATTCGCGCGAATGCTTTCTAACGAGGATCGAGGAAAGGATACTTCACGTTGTTTGTGTTTTTGCATAATGAATGCGAGAATCATTGATCGCGGTCATTGATACGCGCTTATAGCCATATAAGGATAGTGATGTAACAACAATTTCTAGTGTTTTTTTCACACTCAAGTGTACAACTATCCAAAGTGAAATTATTATTTTTTTTTTCATTATGAATTATTTTGCCATTTTGACAAGAATCGCGTGCTAGGTATACTTTATTTGTGATAACATATTGCTGGAGATCTCGACGGACGTTGAATATATATCGAAGATGTTCGTATCATCTATTCACTGAACTGTATTTATAAAATGAATTGCCAAATTAAATTTCGAAAATACATGGAAATTGGTGTGGAGAATTTCGTACTAAAGGAAAAAAAAGAGCAAATTTAACGAGTCCTTTCAGTTTGGTCTAATGCGCCCCTATGTGTATTAGATATAGTATTTGAAGTAATGCAGGAGGACGCCGTCGCGTGGCGGTCGTCGCCACTGTCTACGTGGGGAAGCCGAATGAGCATTCTGAGCTGGTACGTTCAACGTTCAACGGATCACGGATCCCCCCGGCAGTCTTTGCGACGGTTTCACGCTGACAGGTTGTAATACAGGTGTTCGCGGCGACCATTCGCCGGCTCGCAAATATTTAAAACGAGATTCTATTTTTGATATTTTTTCCCTTTTTTTTGTTTGTTAACCCCGTCCCGTGAAATGGCTTGATCGGGAAATACTTGAAAGCGCGAAGACTCGCGCGAAAAATCAACGAATTGTGGTTGGCCGATATGATTTTTATTAACGTGAGTCCGGTGTGTAACAGTGATTAGAACGAGTTGTATCGAGATTGAAACAAAGTGCAAGAGGAGCGAGTGCCGAACAAGGACGATATATGGAATCGACTCATGGATAATAACATGACTACCGCCGCCTACATGTACGTCAACTCTTCTTTACGCTTTTGTTTATTTCGTAGCTGTTTCTTATATTACGTTGAAGCGGTTCTACAGTAGTATTTTTTTTTCTCGAAAATATAGGTTAAATGCATAAGATATATGTACCGTATTGAAGGAACTGAACTGCGCGTGCAAAAAAAAAACGCCGTTAATTAGTTGTTTCTAGGTTCTTTTTTTTTTCGTAATTATTATCGAAGTATATGAGGCTCGTGCTCTCGAGTGTTTCTACTTCGTTGAGAATATGCTTCATGAATTCATGAATATTCATGGTGTACGCGCCAAATAGATGGAAAAAAATGACATGCTCTCAATTAACGGTCTTGTATGCGCTATAAAGAGGTTAGGAAATTTTGAAGTTTTTTCATTATAGGGGGCAGTTTTTTTCTTTTTTAATAAAATGGTCAAACGAGATAATACACAGGTTAGCATTTCGTGTATTTAATAGTCCTGAAAAATTTCAAGCGTATAGTTACACACGTAATTATAATGTAGGTAAAAAAAATAGTTTGAAAAACGATCTTACTGAAATTCGAAGCGAACATTTTTTTGTCTCTATGAGAAATGGCGTCTCCGACAAGTAAACAATGCGGATAATGATAGAAAAATTTAATTTCACAATTATTTACGACGAATAATACACAGTTTAGGCTGAAACAATATAGCTTAATAGCGATTGCGGTGAAATTTGGAAACTGAAATTTTATATTTTATGGAAAAATTGCCTCGTCACACGATAATACCAATCCAAGTGAGGATGGAAAATGTAATTTTTCACTGTTTTCAATGAATTTTGAACACATCAAATGAATGGGAATGACTAGAACTCGTTTTTCGTGGGTTAGAATTGTAAATTGCTCTCTTGATTCCTTGCGGGGCAAAAGAATCGGCACGAGAAGGGTTGACGATGTCTTCTCTGCCATATATTAACACAAAACCGGCGTTATTACGACTGATGTGTTGCGCACGCATCGAGCATTATCGAAAGCGTTAGATCGATAAAACTATAGCATATATCGTTTAACAATCGCATAAACTTTCGAATTCTCGAAAATAATAATTAAAAAAAAAATAATAATAATAAGTTTTATTAGTATTTCACATTTATATACCGTGCGGTGTTCACCATGTTCCATATTATACGAGAACGTGAAAAATCCGGAAAATATTAAATATAATATTTCACGTTAGGCTGCATGGCCCAATGATAAATCTTCATGTAGCATAGTATATCACTGAACGGAAACTGGACGCTCGCTTGTACATATACATGCTATATATATATATCTAAAACACGCTTAGAAATGTATTAAAGTATAACGTCCCAGAAATCCGTGCAAGCGCATCGGCCAACTTAGATATTATTTTCTTCCGAACATTTTTATCCTTTTCCGTCAATTTTTTTTTCTTTTTCTCCCTTTCGCGAACCGCTTTCGAATATAATTGACGATCAAAACAACACTCGGCAGGCAAACGAGTATCTCTAATCGTGATCAAGATTACTCCACGCTATACTGGCTTTAGTTTTATCGACTTGGCCTGTACAGAGAGACAAAAAAAACTGTTATAGATTCGATGATAATTTTTGAAGAAAAATCAAATTAACCCTTCTAGGTCGCACGTTCTGGAAATAACGCGACGGTCACAGGGGGTCGCAATGACCCCAGCCATGTTTAAACAATTGCCGCGCGTTGCCAGTATATCGTTCCGAACGACTCATAAAAATTCAGGATATTAGTTTGAACTTTTCGGAATGAGAATATCATGGCACAAAATTTTTATCAAATTTTCAAAATGGCGAAAAAAAATCAGCAAAGAGGCAATGCGTAAAAAAAAACAATTTTTTTATTAAAAAAAATCATAACTCTGGCAATTTTTAATATATTTGCATAAAATTTTAGGGTGATACTCTTGAGATATCATAGTTTACGGAAAAAAATAGCCCCATAGTGGGCGTTTCAAAAAAGGTATTTATTTTGATATCTGAAGAGGATCCATTTCTTATAGTAACTTATAGTAATAACTATAAGTTACTATATTTTAACTATAAGTTACTATATTCTAGCTCAAATTTGCGCTTGGGGTCATTTTGACCCCGGGTGACCTAGAAGGGTTAATTATCATTGAGTATTGGGAATGAAAATTTGAGTATTGAAGAGTGAAATAAAATTTTATCGGTCAGACATTGAGAATATTTTTTTTTTATGTAAAATACACCGAGGGTTTGAGTACGTATTTTTTTTTTCTTTTTCTTGCAATATACGATCGCGACAATTTCAATGAGTCCTGAAAATTTTTTCAACGCAATATGGAAAAGTTCATAAAAATTTCAAGTACTTTTCTCGAATTTTTATTCAACTTGACTTTCAAGTGAGACTGTACAGGGCGTTCTTAAATATACACGACAAATATCACTGCAGTATTACGAAAAAAAAAAAATAATAATAATTCAGTTGATCGATAGGACGAGTCTCTCTCCCGAAGTAATTATGCGAAGAAATGCATTCCCAGATGAACCTGCTTTCAGCGACTTCGTGTTTCGTGTTTATACGTTTATTTATGCATATATATATATATATATATATATATATATATATATATATATATATATATATATATACTTATATATAGCGTGTGAATTTATCGAGAGAGATAAGAACGAAAGTGTTGATCAAGTCTTTTTTGTTTTTTAATTTCATTCAACAAACCTGTCCGGTTAAGTCGACGATGAATCCTCACGTGATTCATTTTCGTATCTGCAGCGAACTTTGCTCACGCACATTCGATAAAGTATAGAGAATCGATTATTAATAATAACGTGCTTTTTATTTTGCCAGTTATTCGCCGTATCCCTCGTGCTTGATTGACAAATTGTTTGGGTTTTATTACCTTTTAAATTTTTTATATTTTTTTTTATTTTTTCAAAATTCGATTCATGCCCAGGACCCTCGGGGGACGTATTTTGTCTCACCGACCAGATATAAAAACACAAATTTTCATTTGTAAATATATAAAAAAAATAAAAAAAATAAATAGAGAGTTATAATATCCAGGGATAATGGTGGTTACGTGCAAAGATGAGAATTGCATCGGCGTTACTTCCATCGCTTCAGGGTTACCGGTCTTTGCACCACCTGGCCTATCTCCTCTTTTTTCCTCTTCTCCTTTTCTCTCTCTCTCTCTCTCTTTCTCTTTCTTTTTCTATAGCCCAG
The DNA here is from genome assembly GCA_963564615.1 of Rhorus exstirpatorius. NCBI lineage: Eukaryota > Metazoa > Arthropoda > Insecta > Hymenoptera > Ichneumonidae > Rhorus > Rhorus exstirpatorius. The sequence continues at coordinate 34,297,278 of OY751317.1, forward strand.
CGATAAACACCAAATGGCATAACTTCACTGCTCGAGTCATTCAAGCACGAGGGTACAAAAAGAAAGCGCGTAAAATAAAGACAATAATCGTATGAATAGTAAAAGTCATAAAAACAACATGAAACATATTACATTCGAATCTTCGAATAATTGAAATAAAATAAAATTACGTAACACGAAATCGAGAGAAACATTTTTTTTTCTTCATAATCCTACTTTTTCGATGATCTTTTGATAGTAATATTTTAGGAGCTATGCCAAATTCCAACAATTAATATTTTCCTGATAGTTGGACAATAAAAATCTTGTATTGACTCATTAAGCTCTGATTAAAAAAATAAATAAACAAAATGAATATCAGAGACTTAAAAATGAAAGGTTTTAGTCACGCAGAGTGCGATATAAATGTATAGTGCACTGTGAGCAGAGTACACCACCTGTTCGCTCGTGGTTAGACGAACGAGAAATGCTCGTTACCACACGTTACTCTTTTTCCATTCCCTCCCCTCTCTCTCTCGCTCATTGTTTTTTTTTTTTTTTTTTTAAATTCCTACTTCTCATTTTCTCTTTCGCTCTATCGGGCCTCTTTGCCGTCGGCTGACCAACAGCCCTCTAGCACGGCGTTTCTCGTTCTCCTTGCTCAAAGCTTTTCGTATATATATATATATATATATGTATTATAACAGCAGCAGCTATAAAACAGGAGAAGAGCTCCGCGGTCTCGATGCCTCTGGCCGCCGGTGTCGAATCAAACCGGTCCGCTTTCCTTGAACCTGGTGCGCCCCAGCCATTGACCGCGCGACGCGCGCGCTCTCTCGCGACTATCTTTCGTACTTATATATATACTATACTTATATATATATATATATACTATATTCCTCCGCGCGTAGACCGTGAAGCCCCCCGGCGGATATTACCTTTATTATAACTCCGAAGAGCAACGAGAAAAGCAGTATATTTCGCTGACTCTCGTAGCTGTACCATGGAAATATTGAGAATAATAATTTTTTTTTATTCTATTACTATTTATTTATTAATAAAACGATAGTTCTTGTTTTTTCGAGTAAAATCAAGAATAGCTGATTTAAGAAATTGATAAAGGTAAAAAAAATTAATTGTCTCACGATGATCTCCTTTTCAATCTCGTGTCAATCATCTCACTTAAATCCCTGTGCACACTATATATATATATATATATATATATATATATATAGGTCGAAGAAATTGCAACAAAACAATACCCGAGGCTTCGATTATTTATTTATTTTCGCTTCGATAATTTATTCATTTTTTATTGCCATTCTTTCGTGGCAAAAATCGTATCCCTACGTTTTCCACATGTGTTCCTTCTTGGTTGTTTGGTAAAATTGAGACAATGCCGTTGCAACGAAGTTGTAAACGAAAGAAAGAAGAAAACTGTTTTTACGTTTTTCCCAATTCTCCTTTATTACTCGGAACCTTGAATTATTTTTATTTGCGATCGTGTAACGGGTATATCGTTACGTGTGTATGACACACTTGCACGTGAAAATAAAAAAAGGGGGGGGGGGGGGGGAATTGTTGAATATATATACTTGTTATAATGACGATTCGAGGTCTCTCGTGGCTTCTCGCAATTTAGTCAATACGAGCGCTTAGTCACCTCGAGGAGCATTAATTCAGTGAGCTAGGGAGTATAACTGTTTCTCTTAGACCCTCACTCACGGAAATAAAGCACGATATGCGCGTACATCTAATGTGTGTGTATATATATATATATGTATATTGCGTATAAAGCCCACCCGACGATTCTCGTCCCCGTTGTTCGGGGCGGACAAACCCCCTCTTGACAGCCTCAAACAGTGAGAGATCAATATGTTCTCGTGCCTTGCTCGAGAAAAAGCTATCTCGAATTTGGTAAAAAAAATTTTAAATAATTATCATATAAATGATAATTACGAGAATAATTACGATGATCGAGAAAAATCGTTATTTAAATAAATATTTATCGAATCTAAAGAAATTTAATAAGCACATAATAAGCAATTTGGCCAAATATACTTGAAGAAAAAAAAAAAAAACTATATTTTGTTTTTTGAGAAACAAAATTATTTCAGGATCACGTAATAAAAAAGAAAATCATGAAAAATCAATAATATTCAAGCAGAATAATTCATTAAAATTAATATTTAATTAATAATAATGAATCGTTGAAAGTGAATTAACGATTTAGTGCTTTTTTTTAATTCATGATTTAAAAAAAAATGTTTAAAATTAGTGAATAATTTTTGAGTCTATTGTGAATCTTCTCTATCGAAGCTAATTTACAAAATTCGTTCGCTTATTTTTTCAATCAATCCAAGTCCGACAAGACATTCAAATTCGCTAAAGCTAAGCACATTTAAATTCGATTAAAAAAAAAGTTTCGTCACGATAAAAACGTTTGTCGATCAATGAAATCATCAGCCACTAAAAAAAGGAACAGGAATAAAACAGGAATTTTTATTATTTTATTTTTCATTCATGTATAATGTATATGCATAAACATTCCTGTATATTCATGGGAGAAATTTCCGCTTCATCCCTTATATATATTTATGTACGAATCTTGAAAATCCGGATTGTCAATTACCGCTTGGATAATTGCTATCGGGAATTGAACGAGGATCGTATAGAGCTCGAGGCCCACAGCTTGCTATAGTCCGGACAAAACAAAACGAGCTATAGGATACCGCGCGGTTGTTTTTTTTTTTTTTTTCCTCGTGTATACACAATAAGTACACCAGAAGTGTGTCCTTGAATGTAGTTGTGGGATTTTCGCGTTATCTGTGCTAAAAGCTTCTTCTTCGTTAATTCCAAGCACACGTTGTGCTCCGTGCTGCGTCCACATATATATTATATACAGTGCAGTGAAAAATAAACACTCGAGTCCCTATTACTACCGGTATGGGCTCAACGCACTCGTGACATGAGATAAAGAAACGAGATAGAGAGACGGAGGGGAGAGTGGAAGAGGGGAAGAGATTTAAAAAAAACAACCCCTAGACCCTGCGTAATCGAATACTGCGAGCACAACATCAATATTTTCCAGAGTCACCCTCTGCAGACTGTCGTAAAAATAACGTTTAAAAAAATTTTTTTAAACATATCCCAAATTTGAAACTCGCGTGATTGTTTTTTATAGATTTTTAATTGTGATTACGAGAATACGAATCGAGTTTTTATTTGCTTAAAAAATTTATGCATTTTTATAATTCATGCGGTAGATACATTTTGCTAAATCGAGATTCGTAATGTTACGTATACGATAATTCTCGTAGCTCTCGCATTGTAACGAGTATAGTCCTCGCAATTTCGCCAGACTCGCTTTTGAAAATTTGCATACACACACGCGCACATATATAAACAAGTATGTATCGATTATTGTATGCGGGGGAGACTCAAAGTGCTCGAGGGTCTCGAGGTTGAGTGACGACGGACTTGGATACGGAGAAAGTGACGAAAGGGAAGAGAGTCAAGAGACCATGTGTAGTACGATATATGGGGTGTTCCACTTGAAGTCATTTTTGACGTTATTATTGGCGATTCAATTGGCAATGAAATTTTGTACAGAAGTTCGTTGGCAGTGAGTGAAATTTTTGGCAAGAATGTGATATAGAGCTGAATGTGAAAAAAAAAATAATACTCAGTCCATCAATAATTTTTACTAATTCATTTTCACTTGATCCAAGTATACAGCGAGTTTAAGTAATCAATAAAAAATTGAGATTTAGATGTAACTGGAATATTATAATTTGCAAAAAATTGTGTAAATTCGAGTCAGATGTAAAAAAAAAAAAGAGTTACTTAGTTTAAAAAAAATCTTCTCCAAGTCATTTTTATTCGATCCAAGTATACAACGAGCTTAAGTAATCAATTTCGCTCCAATTAATTCTTCGACTCAATTCAACTGATTTTTAATCACCTAATACAAAAATTAGACATTTAAATGTACAATTGGAAAATTAGATTTTGCGAAAAATCGCGTCACACGTTGCGTGGAAAACCTCGCACGTATAAATAACGATTGAGAGGGATTTTGGAAAAAGAGGGGTAGGCGAAGATCTGGAAGAAAATTTGTACGCTTGACGAGACTTATAGACTCAACTGAATACACTAGGACCTCGATTTAATGGTCCTCGATTTAATAGACAGTCCCCACCATGTCGCACTTATCGATCGGTTTTTCGCGTGGTGGGAGATGGTGGGGGACGCTTAAAGTCTCCCCGATCAGGCCCGTAGCACGGAGTGCCGATGCGCAGATACAGCATGGGCGGGCATACGCTACCTCGATTTAACAAGGTGCGATGCGGAGCCGGTCCCGCCACTGGCCGTTAAATCGAGGTCGTAGTGTACAGTGGTAGTGATTAATGTAATACACGCATAGGATATGTCCAGATGGATAAGTTGACGAAGGAAAAATTATGCATGAATCTCATCTTGGCTTTTGCTATATTATTTCGAACTAACGCTCTCAATCATTGCGATATAGCAGTATAGCATTATAACGTCGGTTACACGGGACGGGAAGAAAAGAAAAATCATGCATTAGGGAAGACGATAATGAGAGGAGACAACGACGTGAACGAGAAACAAAGAATGAAAAATAATGCAAAAAAATTGTCGAGTAAGATGTACTTGTGTATATAAATATACAGAGGTAGAGAAGAAAAGAATTCTCGGGAGAGGTTTCGTATTTTTTTTTTTTCAACCAAAGAAATTAGGACGGCTTCGAAGAAAGGCGGGGCCGCCCTACTTGCATCTCTAAAGGAGAATATTGTATAGGCACTCTGTGGCAGACTTTGAGGGAAATTGAGTTAATAGAATTTATGTATTTAAATTTGAAAACAAAAAAAACCAAAAATTAGTATACAATTTATTCAAATTAAATTCAAAAATTATTATCAAATTTATTCAAATAGAATAAATCCTTCCTTCATGATAGAGTTAATTTTGTCGCTAGAAAAAAAAAAGTCAGGGTAAACTTTAATTATAATGAAAGAAAAAAAAAATTATTTTATCAGCCAAAAGTGTGTCGGCAAAATAATTATGTTTTTTCTTTTTTTTTTTTTTTTTCTTTCTTACGAACCATAGCAGCAGCGTATTACGCTGATTGCACATTTTACTTCAACTTCAATCTAACCCACTTGACTCGTATCCTAATGAAGAAATTATTACGCGAATACGTGCATCAGTGATTTCTAATCGGAATAATTATGTGAGAAGTGTACCGAGGAGACGTAGCCTATAGAAGATAAAGCAGAGAGTATAATGCTAAGGAATCTTAACGAGAGCACACAAGGGTACGCGTGTAACGTAATAAAGGCACGAGAGTTTGTTTGTGAGATGTCTGGGGCTCGAGATATTCGCTATTTTCCATTAACCCCGCGGGGTGACCGGAAGATAATCGAGTCTGAGCACGATCCGGACAAGTGTGCTGATGCAATTAAATTTAAATTGGGTATATTTTGCTTCTATACGTTTTATGTATATTTATAATATCATTCGGTCTCGTATTTACAGCGAGGAAAAAAAAAAGTTTTATTAAAAGTTTGATTTTTTAAAAAAATATTTTAGACCCAAAAAAGTTTATTCCAATCATAAAAATTTATGAGGAAAATGTGTTGTTGAATGTTAATATAAAAATTTTCTGATTATATGAAACTGAATCTTTAATTTTTATGAGAAAAATGATATTGCGAAAACTTTTCGAAAATTTGTAACTATAACGAGCCGGTATTTACGACAGAGATAGGCCAGTTGGATCATCATGTTCGTTATTATAAGAATCCGGCAAAGGGATTTAAATTTGATTAAATTTAGGATTTAAAAAAAAAATTCAAATATCAATTTCAATCAAAATTGCTGTATTTTTTTTTTTTTAATAAAAATCATCTTCACGTCGATGTACTCTCCGCGTGCATTGTAAGGCTTTCTACGTTAATGAATTCAAGCAAATCATGCTACCGTTGGAGAAAAATTAATTCGTAATTATCGCAGTAATTCATTTCCGGTCGCGTTCATCGATATAAGTTTTTCTTTACTTTTTTTATTTTCTTTCGTTATACACATCGATAGCTCGCTCAACCACCGCGAGAAACGTTTCACTATACTCGCACCTTTGTCTAACGATATCTTCGCGTTAGTTTATTCCTCAAGTATATTTTATATACTCACGAGAACTTTCGAGAAGTTTTCTCGTTGCACGGAGATAGGGAATCTCTCTCTCTCTCTCTCTCTCTCTCTCTCTCTCTCTCATCTCTCTCTCTCTCTCTCTCTCTCTCTCTCTCTCTCTCTCTCTCTCTCTCTCTCTCGGCTTGCCGGAAGTCTTTTGCCTATACTCTCGAACGAATATATCGTGCACTATAATCGTAAGAGAGCAATCTCGATAGACGCGCGAGCCAAGAGTATCGACTATATATATTTTTATACACACCTCGGTGAAATTTAATCCGGAGTCGTGAACGTCGATCGTTCCTCGATTGAAATTCTCCTTGTTACATTTTATATTTGCCGTTATATTTTATCGATCCATCAATTTCTGGCACATTTTTTTTTTTATATATAATTTTCATTGCATTTGTCCGGGTTGTTTTTTTTTTTTGCTTCTTTCTTTATCGAACATCTATCGGCGCTATCGACTTCCGGTTTCGGAATTTCTTTACCGGAAATTGCACCAATGGTCGAGCGACGAATTTATCCTAACGTTCAAATTCTTCGATCATTGTTATACATTTTACAATATTTTTATTTCAATTTATCACGAGAGCTATATACATTATATTTATATTTTCACGATCGACTTCCGGTCCCGGGGCTTATTCTACCGGAAACTCCGTTATTGTCGATCATCAAATAATATTGTATAGTGCATAGTTTTTTATTTACAGCGCGGCAAACTTTTCCAAACATATGATTATTGCTGAATTTACAGTTAACCGATGATGTAACAGTAAAAATGGTGATGTTTAAAAAAAGTTTGCCGCGCCATGAGTAAAAAACCATGCACTATACAGGAAAAAATTTCGAATAAAAGTTGTAAAGAATTTTATTATCTACAAAAAAGGTCTCTACGATATTTGTCGTGCGATGGCCCGGTTCACGAGATATTCGATAAAACATGTTTTATCACGCTTTTTTCAAAAGCAAAATCAATTCTGTAAAAGATTGCATTATGGACCTACTTTTTTTTGGCTAAAACGACTGTACTAGCTCCGTAGAAATTTTTCGCTCGACTTTTACGCAATAAATTATCTTTTACCATTAAACTTTATGCATAGAGTTGGAACGCGTTTAATTACGCAATTTTTTTTTCTCGCGCCACGAAAAATACATATATATATATATATATATAGTCGTTGACGTTGGTTGAGCAAAAAAAAAATTCCAGTTCGAAATTCAGTCTCGTGTATTGCGCAACGCGATCCCATTGTCTCTTATCCGAGTCTCTTTGTATGCAATGACAATCGTGAAACACCAAGTGCGTGACGAAGAGACCGAATAAATTACTATACATATATATATATATATATATATAACCAACGCTTGAATTAATAATATAGCTCTGTTGATATGCGCTTTATACGACTCGTGCGAACTCAAATTGCAAGTGAATCTCTGGGCCTCTTTCGACTACCGCATGCGCACATATACACACTCAAATATAGGCGCGCTACTTTCGAATATACTTCCTAAATAAGCGGTTATTCCATTAATTTCTTGGACGAGATATTTCAGTTCCGTAAAGATTTTCTTTTTTCCGTGGATATTTCATTCGAAATGTGAATTAAAATTATCGGTGGCACGACAAAATATTGGAAAAAAAATCCCCACGGAAAAAATATGTCGATGCGTACGACGGAATTTATTATTCCAAATTAATTTTTTTAATTCATATTTTTATAATAAAAATTCTACGCAATTGCAGTACGAGATTTTATGAGAAATATTTATTTATATTTTGTAATATTATGTATAATATAATAAATATAATAATGTACATATATAATATGAAATAGTAAACGTTTATTTATCTCTATATCGCACAAAGATTTTGTTATCCCTGGGCATACAAGAATCGAGGAGCTCTCTCATATGTGCACCGTAAATGCGCAGGGATGCATTTGCGGTCATTTTTGACAAGTTCTTTATGCATAATATAGAGAAATAAAGTGTGATTATATAGCGGCGAAAAAAATACATCGTGACGGGATCGTAAATTGAAATGTCTAAGATACAAATTTTTTTTTAAATTCTTGTGAAAATCGAATGAATTCACTAAAATCGCTGTAACCTTGCCTCCTGAAGGAGTTCCAACTCCATTCAGTGTTTGTTCTCTTAGTAACCGTTTCAGCTTCAAAACGAAGCTTGGTTCATCGAGTTACGATTATTTTTCGATTTTTTACGAATTTTCAAAGTCAAACTATCGATTTTTGCTCTTTGGCCTCAAATTTGCCGATTTTCAAAGAGATCTCGGGATAAATCAAATGGCATTCTTTAAGTTTACTTCTGGGCTTTTCAAAACACCCCCGATAAGCCTAGCGTCAATCCGGAGAAAACTTTTGGGCATTTGTAATTTCGGTATTTTCAAGTTTTCGAAAAAGTGAACAAAAATTAGAAAATTTTTTTTTTTCCGTCTTTCTCACTATTTTTAGGCTCTAGGGGATCGGAAATTTTCCGCTGATTACGAATAACGTGACCTTTCTTCCGGAATCTCAAGAATTCGATATGAAAACGCCAAAATTAAAAAAATCGAACATTTTTTCATTACTCGAAATTTTATGGGTTGACTAAAAGCGCTGTAGGGTTGCTTCCTGGATGATTTGAAACTCCATTCAGTTTTTATTCTCTTAGTAATCGTTTCAGATTCAAAACGAAGCTTGGTTCATCGAGTTACGATGATTTTTCAATTTTTTACGAACTTTCAGAGTCGAACCATCGATTTTTTGCCAATTTTTCCACAATACCCCTTTGGCCTCGAATTCGCCGATTTTCAAAGTGCTTTTTTTGGTACAAAAATTCGAGATCTCGGGATTAATCAAACGGCATTGTCTAAATCTACTCCTGGGCTTTTCATTCAAACACCCCCAATAAACGTAAATCCGTCAATCCAGAGCTGCTTATATATACCCATATTGGATTTTTCTGTGTTTGAGAACCAAATTATTTTTTGGATATTGCAACGAAGTTGACCATAATTCTAAAATTAAAAAAAAAAATCCTCAAATCAATGGAACACAAGCAGTAAGAAATAAGCAAGTTTAAAGTAAAAGTCTGACAAAGAAATTTAAAAAAAATTCCTCTTCGCACGACTCGATCGTATGAAAGGAAAGCACGAAAGTTCGATGACATTTGCGACAAAAAAAATACGGGCAGACAAAAACTCTGTTTAATGCCTTTTATCACTTTGCCTGGCTCTTGTCCATAGCAAAAAAAAACGAATCGATATTATTACGCACCTCTGGAGGGGGGGGGGGGGCTCACTGTTAAAATCATGAGTCACGTATTTTCCTCTTTCTCACCCACTATAGCGCTAACTTCACTGCACGCAACGACGACAACGAAGGCAAAAATAAATTTTGCAACAAGGTTATCCGATAAGTTACGCTCAAGCACAGATACGATTTTCTTTTTTTTTTTCATAATCAACGAAATTTTTACAACTTCCGAGGTCGAGTCGATAATAGAGAGAAAAAAAGAAATGACAAAAAAGTACTTTCACTTTACTCTCGTTAATTCGAGGATATGTCGGGGAAAAAAAAAACATTGACTCTCATCTCGTCTCGGGTTGCGTTTTCAGCGTCATCAAGTGGAAATATATAATTGGACACGCGTATTTCAGAGTCATCCTGTTTTCCTCTTTGGAAAAAAAAAAATGAAAATCCAAATATATATATATATATATCAGAGCTGGGAAAAGTACCTGAAAGTACTTCAAAGTACAAAGTTACTTGAAGTACTCGTGCATTTTCAAGTACCAAGTACCGTAAATACTTGAAGTGCCAAGTACTTCGAGTACTGAGTACTTGAAGTACTAAATATTTGAAGTACTTGAGGTATCGAGTACTCGAAATACGTCAGATATCAAGTATCAAATACTTTTCAAGTTTTCAGGTATACATCTCGTAAGTTCGAGTACTTATATTCGATTTCTTACGTACTCTTTAAGCTCATTTGATTTTTATTCGAGTACGTTTTGTATTACAACGTATTTTCACATTGTGCAATTCACTCAGGTTAGGCAGATTGGAACAGAAATATTTAAACGAAGAATAAGAAATAATTTTTAAAAATAGCATTGACGATTGTAATTAAGATTTATTTAGCTTCAGGTTTGAAAAAGAAAAAATAAAGAATATAATACACGGATTGTTAAAAACGGAGCCATGCATTGACAATGACACCGTAACTACCGTGGCTTGAGCCTTTGAACGGTCATTCCTCACAATCTTAACAAAAGATGGCGCAGAATGTTCCTCAATTATATATTCAAAGGCGTTATAAATGCAACCATAAGCAAGGCGTATTCAAAAGTACTCCATACTTGGTACTTGAAAAAGTACTTGAAAATTTAAGTACAAATACTTAAAGTACTTGGAAATTTAAGTACAATACTGTAAATACTTTTTAAGTACTTACTGTACTTCCAGTACATCGTAAGTACCGGGTACTTGAAGTACTGCCCATGCAGCTCTGATATTATACACATATGCAAGTCTACGAATATTTTGCATAATTTGTCAGTAAAACTTATTACGCGTTATAATTTATATTTATATTCTAAAATTATTGAGGACTGGACGATGGAAATTTTTTTTATCGCTGCACAACGAAGATCGTAAAACCATCAATGAAACGTATTAATAGATCAATCTTGACGAATATCGTTGCTTCGTTACTTTACTCAATTATTACGAGAGTCGTTATTCCCTGTTTTGCACCATGCAAAAAATTGTATCAGTTGAAAATTCCGATATATATTTTTGCACAGTTTTAGCAATATTATGGCATATATATTTATATATGGCTTGTAAAATTGATAATTACACAACCAAAGTCAATAATTTATGGAAAAACATCAATAGCCACTCGGTGCTAAAGTTGCATTATCTCGTGTGGAATTTATTGAGAGAGAGCGAGAGAGATCAATCGAGATGAATTCTCTGGGAAAGCTCAATGTTGGTCTCATTGAGACCCCCCAAGGGGACTCAAAGGCATCCTTTCGCATATGTGAACCCATAATTAAGATGAGAAATATTAGCAGTGAAAGCTGTACTTGCTATGAAATTTCCTTCAGGCTATTTTATACTTTATATATATATATATATATATATGCTGCTTTTGCTGGGAAAAAAAATCCATGTATACATCATGTATTTGCTCGTTGTGACGTTATGGTCTTTTAGCATTTACGTACACCAAGAAAGTGTGTGTGTGTGTGTGTGTGTGTGTGTGTGTGTGTGTGTGTGTGTGTGGTGAGGCTTGTTTTTCTTTCTCGCGAAATAATATAAATATCACGAACGTTACCTCGGTGATTTTCAACGAGACTTTTCTCCACGTCGCGTGAAAAAAAAAACGACCCTCTCACTCCTGTGCAGATGCTGAAAGAGTTCGTTGATCTTACAAAATCGTAATTTCATAAAAACACGCGATATATTTTTCATTCTCAAACGTAACGATGATAATTGTAATCTGATATTCGCTTTGCAATAAATTAATATTACTTTCCATTTTTTTTTACTCGTATTTGAAAGCATAAAAAATCTTTAACATGATCGATATTTTATTATTCAATTGAAATTGAAATTTCTACAAATTTCATAGCCATTGACGCGCGGTTATTATTAATTTTTCAAAGAATATTTATTTAATTATCTTTCTTCATCTTGACTCCTTAATTCCGACCAAATAATAATCTCACAGCCTGCACATTTGTCTCTCCGTGAATATGTGCAACCTCTCTCGACGGTTACGCATACACGTGCACATATAAGCCGACGAATTTTGTTTGATCCTCATCGTGTCGCGACGTGTGAGACTCCAAAAATTATCATCATTCAATTTCGAGCTTTCGGGGACATGAAAGAAACGAGAGATTTTCGAAGAATCCTTCATTTATGCAGCAAATAATAATTACTAATTATTGTCAATCAATTAATGATAATATTATCATGAATTATTATTTGAATTGTGTTTATTTTCTATCGAATCTTCGTAGAGGATGATCAAATCTTTATAAAAGTAAATAATTAAATATAATTTTCAAACGCCCACAAAAATTACAAATCTATTCGTATTGAAATTCTATATACTTCGACATATATATTTTTTTTTTCAATTTTAAATTTAATACTCGTTAAGTTAAATAAAACTTGAGTTTTATGGATTTTTCAAAACTCAATCCTATGAAAATTAAACGCTCCAAACATTATAAATTATAATTATAATAATACTCGAACAATTCTCAATACGTAATATTATGGATACGAGTAAAATTCCCAGACCGTATGATCGATCAACGAGCCTGGGCCCATGTGTCTCTGTGGAATTTCCTCAAGTCCATAATTCTCCTGTTCGCGAATCTCGAGAATTGTGGGGAGGAAAAAAAAACATTCACTGCACCATCCAGAAATGGCCGTTAATTAATATCGCGAAAAAGATAATATGCCAGCGAGTGCTGGAAATTTCTCGGTTAATTTGTAAAACCATGTGTAGCGCAATGGTCTGTCAAAGTCTTCGTCGTCTCACTCCCGCGTGTATTAATGGTATTATACATATATATACTATATTTATGTTATATAGTTGCAGTACCTTCGGAAACTCGCTGTGCTGCGTGAGAAAACTCTCGCATTGCCTGTGAGCCGGGAGAAGAAGGTTGCATAATTAGGAATTGCGATGGTGAGACACGGGTCACATCGTTATGTATACTATACCACTCTATAGATCTTTATGGACTTGGAGCGCTGATTCGCTCGGCATGGAAGTTTAGCAAATTCACGAGACGCCCTTTTCTCAGCAACTGTTTTTTTTTTTTTTTCAACCTCCTTTTCCACTCCACTTTTACCTTTGTACACTCGCTATAATTCATACAAAAGTGGAATATAAAAGAGCATATATTTATATATTTGGTCGTTAAAGTACATGAAGTTCTTTGTTGTTCTACTTTCCTCAAATCTGATCTATATTTTATAGCGAAAATCCAGAAATTTAGACAATATAATGGCACTTTATTGCAGACTCGAAAATTAACCCTTATAAACCCAAAAAGTTTTTTTTTTAGTACCCTCATGCACACAAGGTGGGTTATTATTGTCCGGATCGTTTTCGACCAACTTCACGTATTATAAAAAAATCTACAAAAATGCATGTACTATCTTTGAACCTTTCACTACAACGCTATAAAAAAGAAAATCTGAAGTAATTATTTCTCGACCTATTTGAACAATTAAAATCGTCTCGAATAAAAATAATCCATCTTTTGGGTTTAAAAGGGTTAAAATTGAATTGTATTCCAAGCCTGTACATTTGGCAATCTCAAGTAAAGCCCTTTTCTAAAAGCCAAAATTAACTTTATTTTCGAATTATCGAAATTGCTACTATAGTATCGTAGTCCGTGTATTTTGAGAATTATGAATTAGAATTTTTTTTCTTGAACTTTACTTTCCGGCAATAAATCATGAAAGCTGGGAATTTTTGCCATTCACGTGCCCTGCAAATGATGACACATAAATATATGTAAACATGTATTATACGTGTTAAAAGTACTCTAGAACTCTATACACCTGGCACTACATTCATATTCATTTTCATCCTTATAGGTACCTCTCTATTTCTTTCAACACTCCTCGTGCCGTTTTTTTTTTTTATTGCACATGCATTTATGCAATTTTCTTTAAAATTCCAGAGATCGAATTGAAAACAAATTTTCTATTGCGTGTATGCAAAAGTTCAATTTTATTTCTATACGAAATAATATTTCGTTCGATTCGTATACCAGGTATTTGTTGTAGAAGAATTTTTTTCGGATTACTAAAAGTGCATACAGAGGAACTTTAGTCTCATACAAGTTCTCAAAAACGAATGTGTTTATTATTCGTATCTTAATACCAACGCCCTGATGTCGGAGGGATTGCACCGACTCCTCGAGAGTTGTAACAATTTATCTGACTTGAGATAGAATACAGAGAAGGTGCCATGGGAAAGGTCACGAAAAATCTTCACAGTGCACCTTCATATATGGTATTATATAGACGTAAGCCACATACGTATGGATTATACTAACACACACAAAGATATAAAATTATATATATATATATATATATATATATTCATATATATGCAGAAACATTTCGTATCGACTGTTTTTGCCACTGTATATGCTGCTGATACAGACTTCGTATATTTACGATGTCAACCGTGTATACGATTAACGGAATTGCACGTAAACGAACATAAGAACACACACACGAGTCAAAGGTCCTCTTGTGAGATGCATTAGCTATTACCCGGTCAAACATGGTAGAGTGCAAAACTTGTTGTACCATCTTGTCAATGATCTTGGCCGATTGCAATATCGTACATCTTTTGTCATCCAAAGTCTTTCGCGATTCTCGAATTAATCCCACGAACTTGGAACACCGTACAATTTGTTCAATGAGCACGAAATCTTCGAGAATTTTTTCCCCCTTACTTGAAAAATTTTTAGGAAATATTTGTCGAGCTTGAAACTTCTGAAAAGTATATTTTGCTTCCCACGAGAACTTGAAGTTTGCTGGAATTTTAATGAGGAGACCGTGGACCATGGAGAAGCGAAAAAATCTGATATATTTTTTTTAAATTATAAATATTGGAAATTGCATGCAGCGGTTGGATAAAAAGAAAATTTTCGTTGATAACGGTTCGTTATCAATTTCACATAGATCGTAAAATAAAAAAAAATTTAAGAACGTTTATTCTTCAACTTGGAAACTTCTTGATTATGATCTACATTTGAAAGCTCGAAATTTGAAAAAAGAAAAGCTAGAAAATCGACGCCTATCCCAAGCGATATTTATCTGAAGTATGACTTGCACCTATAAAATGTCTTTATAGAGGCACAGGCACTTTCAACTAACGTTTTTTTTTGTTCGAACTATCGACTTCGTAGAGTCACGTTCTTCGCTCTCACAAATGTAATCTGTTTTTAAGTTAAACAATATTTTTTTCGTCCTTTTTAAATTCGCACCGTGACTATACATATTTATTTAATCTGACACGAAAGCAATATACTCACTGTTATCTCATTATTATTATTATGATTATCAGCTCTTTAATGTAATTTTAATAAAAATAATCATCATAATGAATTAATCAATTATGAATTAAATTCATATCTGCGCGGTTGGGATATCTCGGTTCTCTCGTAATTCTCAATATAGTTCTTGATTCATTCTGGCTATCCCCAGCGTGTAAAAATTCTTTCTCTATTCACCGAATTGAATTAATCTTGAAAGTAAAATGGGAACGGAGTAGTCTGTGATTGAATGGTGCGTGAAATATATCGTTAAACGCCTCTTGGAAAGTGCGAATGGTCCGCGCAGCCTCAATCGTGAAACGGATCGTGATTAGGAAGGAAAAAAAAGCAGCGTCCTTTCTCTCTTTATACCCGTTGAAAAAAAAGCCCAATAGATACTTCCATAATGGTATACATATATGGTATCGGTGAAACAATTAATTTGTATGGTTCTTCTCTCCTTTGTACAAGTCGACCGGAAATTGGGTGATCCCTTCTCCCGCGGTAATTCGAACGATTATAATTTCAGCGACAAAGAATCCCCCCCACTGAGGTTTTCTCGATAAGCACGCAGCAATTTTTCACTCGTAAGGGGCGAGAGAAAAAAAATCAAATAATTGGTCTCTCGTTGGGTGAATTCCCTCGGGATAACGCTGTGTCTGTTTTAGATCGTAACAAGGAAAATTCGAGGAATTGAAAGAAATTAGAAATTGGCACATTAAGTTTCTTATAATTTTATTATTCTTTCAAAATTACCCCCCAAAAGGATTTATATATATATATATATATATATATATATATATATTTGAATAAAATAGATCAAATCATTACCATATTCCATATTTTTCAATTCAAACATCAAAAATTACAAATTTATAAGTTAAAAAAATAATAATAATAGCAAATATCCGTAAAATACTCGCTACGCATATTATATTTTATTTGTCAAAAAAAGTAACTAAAGAAACATCTGCAACGCGTCAGTGTTTCAGCAGCAGAGAAATTTCCATACAAATCTGCAACTGATGAAAACTTTTAGATCAATACCAGTCTCGTCCGTCCATCGGGCAAAGTGCTAAAAAAAAAAAATGTAAAAAAAATTCCATATACAAATAGAAAAGGTGGCTCAAGAACGAAATCGCAAATAGTGGATATTTCTTTCAGGATTCCCGAGAGACTGGTATCGCTGACGTATTACACTACGACCTCGATTTAACGGCCAGTGGCGGGACCGGCTCCGCATCGCACCTTGTTAAATCGAGGTAGCGTATGCCCGCCCATGCTGTATCTGCGCATCGGCACTCCGTGCTACGGGCCTGATCGGGGAGACTTTAAGCGTCCCCCACCATCTCCCACCACGCGAAAAATCGATCGATAAGTGCGACATGGTGGGGACTGTCTATTCAATCGAGGACCATTAAATCGAGGTCCTAGTGTATGTATATACTCTGCTTGGTGAAACGCGATATCTTCACGTCACGTTTCTCTCTTTCTCCTTGTCCCTCTCTCGAGTCTTTCCATCAGAGACGACACTCTAAACGTCTTCCATTTACGATACACCAGAGTTGACCAAAAGAGGCTCTGCGTACAAGCCAACCCTCCCCCCCCCCCCCCCCCCCCCCCCCCGTGATGCCTTCCGGTATCGGTAATCGAGAAAAAGTTCGACGACAACAAACCAGCCCGAGATCGGGACGAAGAAAACGTCTGCCGCGAAAATAAAAAAAAATAAAAATAAGTAAAAATGACGTGCAACATTTTTTTTTTGCCTCCGATGCCTGAAATCCTAGAAAATAATATCTTCATCTACAAGTATATCGTGATTAATAATAATAATAAAATTCTGCTGCTTGATTTTTTTATTTTTCATCATTATTCTGAAATCATGATTTTATTTTTATATCTCTCCGAGTACCCCGGGGTATAAAAGATCCAACCCGTCTGAATTTTCTTCTCCTTTTATTCACTGTTGTGCGAGCGTTGAAACGTCGATGGCAACGGAGGGGTACTGCCTTCGAGAAATATTTTACGAGCATCCAGCGCGCACACACACGCATCGTTATAGCCTTCTCTTCGCTCCATAATCTTTTTTTCCTCCTTTCTTGTTCTTCCTCCTCGTTTTTTCTCGTTTTTTTTTCTGTTTTGTTTACCTTTTTCGTCATTCGAAACTATACATGTCGCCCGGAAGAAGGTACTTTGCCAATTTGCACGTTTGACCGAAGACTATGAAGCGCAAAAAGACGATCGTTTGTTCTCTCTCTCTCTCTCTCTCTCTCTTTCTCTCTCTCTCTCTCTCTCTCTCTCTCTCTCTCTCTCTCTCTCTCTCTCCTCTTGTGATCTTCCTCGTTGAACGAAACGATCAACGGTAATATATGTATATACGTAGTAAACATAGAGCGTTGACAGGCAAGGCTGTACATTACCGAATTTTTTTCTTTCTTTCTTCTCTCTCACGTTCGCACGAATGACCCGATGATTGCGAATCTATTACGGAGTTATTTGCCAGCCTTGTTGTTGTGGTAAACGAGCCGAGCTGGAGGAATGCACGGGAAAGCATATATTTGTGAGGATGTGATGAACCGTCGGTAGAAGAGATTTTAGGAGAATCTGAGCGAAAATCATCGGCTTTGTAACAGTCGATGGATATATATGTGTATAATATATGTATTCGAGCTCGATTTAAAAGATTGAGTATTTTTTAAACTGTCACTTTACTGTAAATTGCAATAAAAAAAAATAATATTTAAATTAAATCATCAGTTTTGTAAATTATTTCTCATCCAATTTTTGGCTACTTTAACGCTTTTGAGAAAAAAAAATTTAGAGCTCAAAAAAAAAATATCATTCCATGTTGACAATTGTCATTGTTATATTTGAGATTTACCAGCTCTCTGGTGAGTGTCTCAGATTTTTAGCCTCTATTTCCTTTGTACTTTAGTTTACAATATTTTTATACCCTCGAGTCGACATTGTCGGATTTATTTTTCGCACATACCTATCTCGACAAAATCTCCCACACGGCGGAAGTTCGGGGTGAAAAAAAAAAAAACAAATGATGTAGACGCAAAGCTCCCTCGAGATTTTCGAATGACTTCTGTCGTAGTGGCAGGTACTGCTGTCGGGTATTATATCCAGAAGTCAGTGACCCCCTGACACACATCGTATATACTCGCAGCTCTCGCACTTCGTATATATTTATAACGAAACGCATGACGTTGCGTGTGTACACATACGCGTTTTTTTTTTTCATCTTTATTTCTTTGCTCGCACCCGAGGAAACGAGCTCTCGTACGCCATATCTGTTTACACGTATACTTTATAAGCATATGCGGAGGTATAAGGTGTATGCATGTCCATATATATATATATATAAACCTATATGCGCGAAGGATATGTTATTATATAGATGCACTTTAGACGTACGATGATCGAGGAATATTAAAAAAAATCATCAGCTGCTATACTCTGAATCCTACCATTATATATATATGTATACTAAAAGAGAGAAAATTCTCGGGCTAAGTCAGGCTGCATATATGTGAGGTAAAAAAAAAACGACCGTATCCAAGGAGAAATAGAGTGAAAGGCCGCCATTAGGGTCCGGCACTCTCGCGGGAAAAATCATCTTGGCAATTTAGAGCTGGGTAAAGGTAATTACCCTTTTTTTCTACAAATTAAATTCATCGAGGAAATGGACTTTTTTGTTTCTTTATAAATGAGATTCATGAAAGATGAAAGATTGGATAGAATTATATATAAATATATGTGTGTGTGTGTATTTTCAGTTATCAGTTGTCAATAAAATTCGGATTTTTTTTTTTTAATTATTTAAATTATTTTTTTTTTCGTCAACTAATGTCGACTGCAACATATTTGTAATCATGAAATAAAATATTTCTCGGTATACATCTTTTGCACAAAGTATCGAGGTAAATGTTCCAAAAGTTTCGCGAAAATTGCAATCAATCGTAGTCACCGGACGAACAAACAAAGCCAAAAAGTGCCGACGAGTCGAATTAAGGAGAAAGAGAGAGAGCGAGAGAGAGAGAGAGAGAGAGAGACTCACGCATAAAGAACCATTTTTCTCTTCGGATATTTTTTTTTTTCATTTCAAGCCATATCTCTCTAAATATCCATTACTCACGCTGCATACAAAGAACCGGTGAATTACGAGCGGTGAGAAAAACGGCGAAATTAAATTTTGCCCACGAATGGCGATTGCGAAATTCGCCAACGCTTCGAATACATACTTTGCTGTTTTACGCTTCGTCATTTAGCCGGTTGTTGTATTTTTTTTTCTCCGGTGGCGAGTAAAAAATAAAAAATAAATAGAATGAATGGAGAGAGGCTCGTTGGAATATGACGTGTGCGAAAGTGAATCTCTTAAGGGCTTTCTCGAGACTAAAATCTCTCGGAGTAATAGTTGTAAAATGTTTGTTGACCAGCAAGCATGATTGTGCGAACTTATAGATACGTCTTTGAAGCGGTCCGGGCGACCTCAAGACGAGGAGTAAGCGTGCTGCAACGTTCGTGATATCCTCGACACACGCTATATAAATATTTATACATATATATATATATATATATATATATAAACTTATATATATATATATAAATATATATATATATATAACGTTGCGGTATAGACATTTCTGTAGTTGCTGCAGCGTGCGACCTCACGATCGTGATTCTGTGGCTTGGTTGGCTTACTATATCCACAAATGCTCGCTGCGCATGTACCATTGCTACCGAATTACCATTGCTTCTCTTTTTCCTTTTTTTTTTCCACTCTCCAAAGCCCACCATCGAGGACCATTAACATTCGCGATATTGTATAATCAATGCGGTAAAATTTCAAACAACAGTTTCTTAATATGAACTCTCACTTCATGTCTCACTCGAAAAATACAGTTTCACCATGTGATAGATAGAGGGACAAGTAAAAATGATGTTCATCGATTCTCCAATTATTCCGAAGATTCGTCGATTTATTATTAAATTTGTCAAATATGCATATCTCTCTCGACCTGGTTTCCCCGTCATAATTAAAAAAGAAAAAAAAAAATTTACGAGATTAATCGTTGACTTGAGCTGAAAAACAATGATTTTCCCTTTTACTCATCCATATAGAAGGAAAGAACGAGAGATTGGCCTCTTATTATGAAAAAAAAGTCATTGTCATACTCGTGTCAACGACTATAACAATGACAATTTTTATAACAACGGGTATTGTTATAAAAATTAATATATGGCAATGGAAAGTGAATTGGAATGATTCTTGTAACAGAGTTCAAAGAAAAACGTACAATATACTCAATGTCATAATATTTTTTTCACTATTTAGTGATAAAATAATTTCATGAATAGTAAAAAAAATATTATTATTATTATCATTATTAAATTCGGTATTAATAAAATAAAAATTATTACAAAAATACTTCGATATGATAATAATATATATTATTGTATATAATAATTAAATTATTATTATTATTTATTATTAAAATGATTATTATTATTCGCCCAGGGAGTCTCTGGGCCAATAACTGTACAAATATATCGCTTGATCTATCTCGACGTCTCGATATAGTAACGAGGTGCGCTGTGTGTGTGTGTGCTCTCGTCGAGTTCTCCGCGAAATCGCCAATCGTACATATGTCCATACCGAAAGGAGAATTCTCTTTGCCCCGGAGCGTAGAGAATATCGACTCTCGCGGAACCCGCGAGGTCTCCAACCGGAAATGATTTTCCGTGCTCGCGAGACTTTTTTCCTCTTCTCTCTCTCTCTCTCTCTCTTTCTCTCGTTCTCGTTGGCTTTGGACTTCTCTCGAGGTTCACTATCGAGCTAGATGATCGCGAGAGACTCCACGAGAGATCAACTCGCGACTTACACACCATTATAATCCTGTCTTCTGTATCGATTCCCTCTCCCGTGGAACGACTATAATTTTTTTTGTATTTGTATTTTTTTTTCGCTATACTGAAGCATCGATTTTACATTCAATCTAATATATATGGGAAATTCCAGGCCATATCGACAGTGCCATAATCATTTTCAATTTTTTTTTCTCCCATCGTTCCATTAACGAAACTTCCCTCGGAATTTTTTTTTTTTCCAGAAAATTGTTTTAGTCGATATCGAAAAATACTTTCAGTGAATTTTTTGGTAAAAAAAATGTATACATCAGAGCTGGGCAGTACTTCAAGTACTCGGTACTTGAGATGTACGGGAAATACAGTACTTGAAATACAAAGTACTTTAAAAGTATTTAAAGTATATTGTACTTAAATTTTCAAGTACTTTCCCGTACTTCAAGTACTTTTTGAAGCACCAAGTATGAGGTACTTTCGAATACGTCTTGCTTATGGTTGCATTTATAACGCCTTTGAATATATAATCAAAGAACATTCTGCGCCATCTTTGATTAAGATTGTGAGGAATGACCGTTCAAAGACTCAAGCCACGGTAGTTACGGTGTCATTGTCAATGCATGGCTCCGTTTTTAACAATCCGTCTATCATATTCTTTATTTTTTCTTTTTCAAACCTGAAGCTAAATAAATCTTAATTACAATCGTCAATGCTATTTTTTAAAATTATTTCTAATTCTTCGTTTTGATATTTCTCTTTCAATCTGCCTAACCTGAGTGAATTGCACAATGTGAAAATACGTTGTAATACAAAACGTACTCGAATAAAAATCAAATGAGCTTAAAGAGTACGTAAGAAATCGAATATAAGTACTCGAACTTACGAGATGTGTACCTGAAAACTTGAAAAGTATTTGATACTTGATATCTGACGTATTTCGAGTACTCGATACCTCAAGTACTTCGAATATTTAGTACTTCAAGTACTCAGTACTCGAAGTACTTGGCACTTCAAGTATTTACGGTACTTGGTACTTGAAATACACGAGTACTTTAAGCACTTACAGTACTTTGTACATACTTTGTACTTGAAGTATACTTTTAGGTACTTTGCCCCAGCTCCGATATATATTTTTATATTTTTCTATGTTCCTCTCGATGATTAAACATTTTCGTAATTTCATCGTAAATTCCATGATACAGAATTCACATGATATAGGATTTGGGAAATATTTTTTTTCGAAAATAGACAATTCTCTTTCTGCTTCAAATGATATTTTATGAAAATTTTTGGTACTGCATTTTCGAAAATTCAAGTCTCTCGTTTCGTTTCATTTTTCAACGAAATTCACAATTTTCCAATCGTGAAAAAAAAATTATAAAGTAGCATGGCAAATTCATCTTGTGAAAAGTCGTTGGATCTCACATTTGAATGTCTCGAGAGACAGATCACGAAAGCTACCATATGTGCAAGTAATGTATATAATTTACTTCCTTTCTGCTTTTATCTTTTCTTTCTCTCTCTCTCTCTCTCTTATAGCAATTACCATGTCCTTGATGCATTATTTTTATGCACTAATATATATGTATATCGTTGTTATTATTATTATTGTTTGCCGGACCTCTTTGAGTTCCTCTTTTCTCGTTTTCTCCTTCCCTCGATCATTATTTATTATTATAATTATTATAGTTTGTATGCCCTGAAAAATAATATCCGACGAAGGCTCTTCGTGGCGTGTATTGATTCGATAAGATTATCATATACCCCATGAAAAATAATGGTACGTAATTCATAACTTTATTTAAAAAATTAAATAAATCATCTTTTCTCTCTCGGAGAAATGAATCGGAGTCCTTCGAGCGTGAAAAGAATTAAATACTTCGACGATATACATTATCATTATTATTAATAATAATAATAGTAATAATCTATCAGATTTCATCGAACACGATTTATGAATTCGGCCGTGACGAAAATAAATTTTTGCTCCAGAAAGTTGTACCACTCGTTGGAATCTCCCCCGCGTGATTCCTATTATTTGCCATGCCCGCGTGGTGCACTCGTTGCAAGATGCAACGGACCCAGGTGATTTACGCTTTAGCCTTTGCTCGTTAAAACTCGACCGAGCGAAAGCAGATAATATCGTCCTCTCTCATTCCTTCTCCTCCTATTGTGTATATATTACCGATGCAACGACTATATATATGAACAAAACAGAAATGTATGTACAGAGTTGTCTGCAAGCAAGGATTCATCATTGAAGTATAACGGTTATACTTATAACTTAACCAGAAACATCAATGATCTTGACGAGACAAAGGAAATGAGTTTTCGAGGGCTCACTCACTCCTTGTTAAAAGTGCATCCTAGTAAAGAGTATTTTTTTTATGCCTCGAGCCTATTAAATGTATTTATTAATTTTTCTGTTATTGAACGATATGGGGATTACAATGAAATTCACCTAAATTTCACTCCACTCGTTTAAGCGGTAGTCCGGTAGTTTAAGTTATATATATACAGTCGAATTTGGTTATAAGCAATTTCCCCTCCGATTTTTTTTCGAGTCCGCTCAGCGCGGTCCCCCACCACAAGCCAATTGCTTATAACCAGCAGCATTGCGCATTTCACCGACGCACTCACACACATTAAGAACGCTACATTGATGCGCTGTAGTGGGGGAGCCAGATTTTACGATTCTTCAGCGTTTTTTTTTCCCCTACAGCCCCGAAGGATTGCTTATAACCAAATTCGACTGTATATATGATGCTCGAAGCGTAGCATAGTCTCGTTTAAAAGTTAGAATTAATTTATGTGAAAAATTTGTGAATTTACGAATAAAATCGTAAGATTAACTGGTGCCAAGAAATATTTTATTTATACACAAAAGAAAGGTTTGTCAAAATTATTAGTGAACAATAGACCGAGCGAAATGTTTGTTTAATCAACTAAAATAATTTATAATTCAGTGAAAATTTCATCATCTTCTCGCAAACAATTCATATAGTTGATTTTTTCAAACCTTTTTTTTTTGCCAAACCCTTTGCAAATTGATGTGAAAGTTTGCGCAAATTCAAGATCGTATAAACGATGCAAAATGATTTCAGGGCGAGGCGAGGCCCGAGATGAGAGAGAGAGAGAGAGAGAGAGAGAGAGAGAGAGAGAGAGAGAGAGAGAGAGAGAGAGAGAGAGAGAGATGTCAAATCTTCGAGAGGGAGAGAAACAATAAAAAATAAAAATCGTGCCAGGGCGTGTGTGTATCTTACCGTTGTTTTCGTCGTTGAAACGACTCATGTACATCGAACGACGCGTTGAGAATATTACGTGCTGCTTTCGCCACGACTCGTGCACTATATATCTACCATACCGTTGTAAAATAGTATATTACGTGTGTGTATGTAAATCAACCGGAAAACTGAAAAAGGGCGTAATTTTAATTGTCGATTTATTTGGCTAGCGCCTTTTTGACTCCTTACGGTTTTTTTTTGTTTTTTTTTTTCTCCGCTCAATCGTTTTCTTCGAATTTTTTTTTTTTTTTTTTCGAAATTAGCATGAAAGCGTGTGATTCGAATTACACGGTGTACAAAGCTCGAACTCGTGAATGGTCCCGTTCTTAGAATGGTCCCGTTTGGTAATCTTCGTAACATGCTTTACACTTTTGCAATAATAAACAGACACGCACTATGGCATATTTCTCTCTTTTTTTTTAAATATTTTTCTAACGAATCGTTTGTATCTCAAACTTCTAGCCTCGAGACATATTTTTTTTTGTTTTTTTTTTCTACGAAAGTGTATGTAGGTACACATGGATGTGTCTAAACACCTGTGGCAAGCACCCAGGTCACATAACAATCGTAACACTTTCGAGGCTCGTTAAACGGCAGCCCGATCGACGACCTAACGGTCTCATATATATATACTCGCGAGATTCTTCCTTCGCTTCTGCTGTGTATATACATATGTCGTTGTCACGTATACACGAAAAAAAAAAACAACGTATTTAAACACTCGAGAGTTCTTTGATGGTTCGCTTGTAATGGAAACGTTTGCCAGTGTCCCAGAAAAATGAGCAAAGTGACCTTGTTCCTTTGTCCCTGTCCCTAAAGTCGCCGTTGAGTTATCGTAGAGCGTATATTAAAAAAAAAAAAAAATAGGCTAGCTTGAATAAATAAGTCGAAATCTTTTTGAACTTGAATTGTTTCACAAAATTATTATTTTGCCTCTTGAACTTGCCGGATATAAAATCATTGAAAAAAAAAATAGAAATTTGTACATTGCTTCCTCATTATTTTATTTTTCTCACAAAGATCCCTCCATGAGGAAGTGAGTTTTCCAAATTTGGCTCCTTACAGAGGAAACTTTTTCAGCAAGATAAAATAATGAGGAAGCAATGTACAAGTTTCTAATTTTTGCACGCTTTTTCACGAATTCAATTTCAATTATTCAAAAATTTTTAACATTTTTTCAAAGTAATTTCATGTTTACAATGTCAAAACTGCTGAATATTTGTCCATCACTTTTCCGTTAAATCAATACCGTTTTGAACAAATAACCATTACTCGCATCGTCAATATGGATCTTATGATATATCGGGCATAACTGACATTTTAACGAGCATTATAGTATCCCCTGGTTTTTTTTGTGCCAAGTACCGGCTCGATATTAGCAAATTTACGAAAGTTAGAGTAAACATATTATTTTCCATGAACATTCGAAAAAAATATTTAAAAATTCAAAATTTAAGAATCTCAAAACTCTTTAGCGGATATTTTCTCAAACTCAATACTGAAAATCGTTGTCCCCCCAGCTTATTTTGGCGTTGAGTGCTGGCTCGGTCTTGCTAAATTAGCAAAAATTTGAGCGAACATATAATTTCCCCATAAATATTCAAAATTTCACATAATTAAAAGTTTTTGAATATTTAAATCCATTTAACAGGTTTTTTCAAAATCAATTCCGAAAATTTTCATCCCTTGGCTCATTTTAAAATCATGAATTTCAGAGTTAACGTGTACAATTTGAATTTTAAAAAATTCAAAATTCCATAAAAATTCGAACCCTTCGATGAATTTTTGCCAAATTTAATACCAAACATCACTATCCCCTAGCTTATGTGTGTAAGAAGTTTCGATTCGATAGCTAAAAATTTACAAAAGTTAGAAAAGACGTCATTTTTTTTTGAGAAATTAAAAATTCTATAAAATCTAAAATTTTCAAGAAATTTTGACAAAAATTGTAACAAAGCATGGGAGTTTACTTCCCTACGTATGTGCAAAATTTGGGTACGATTGCTCAAGGTGTTCTCGAGATATAACTGTTTGAGTTTAACTTTTTAAAAATAAGAATATTTTCATGAAAACAAAGCTTCCGCTGTGAGGGAGCAATAATTGAACAGCTCGAGAAGATTTTTTTTTTTTTTGGGAAAATAAGATTGTTCGAGTTGTTTTCATTTTTTGATAAAACCTGTCTGCACTGAAAATTTCGAGGCCAAAATGGGAAACTAAATAGCACTCGCAGATGCTCGAGCATAAATATATATATATTCTCGGTCCGAGAGTATAGGCAATGAACCAGGAGTCCGAGTGACCTACCTAATACACTGGTCTACACTACTGCTCCTATCTCAAGTATCTACGCAACTTGGCATATGTCGACCGTATACTTACCTTGACACGAATTGCACTTGGAAAATTCTCTCGGTCTCGCAAACTCGATGCATCAAACGCGAGCAAGATCTTTGGAATTTACGTGAAACTCGCGAGACGTCCCGTCGACGAGACTACTATACTCCCCTTTGACGGATCGACATGGCAAACGAAACTTTTTTTTTTCCTTTCTTTCTTTCCTCGCCATTTACCGAGTGTACGAGATCTCGAAAGATCGAGTACATAAAAAAAAAAAAAAAATACCAGTGCCTTGTTGTGCAACCTGCTAGAAACTGCTTTGACTCGAAATGTTTTCCCCGAACTGTATTTTTTTTATGCGATACATGACTGTGCCTGACAGCGTTGTGTACATGTAAACATGTTGAAACGATACTTTCAGATTTAAAAAAAAAATGTTCACTTAATTTTTTGGTATTATTTTTGCTGAATCGATGAGTCGTATCTATGAATATTGCTCGATCTCAATGAAATCGATGCATTAAAAATTGAAAAATAATAAAATCATACGGAGCTCAATTTAACGCAATTTTCGAAAACTTTAGTTTTCACGCCGTTGTGGTCATTCGAAAATCAATGTCAACGCCCTCGTTTTCATTTTACATAGTTTATTCTATTAAAAAAATAAATTCTCTATATATATTCACTCAAACTGATATTTCCTAATCTTTGTTATTTGGCAATTAAAGCTATTCTCGTTTATGGCATTGTATTATTGAAGAATTAACACGGTAATTATTTTTTTAATGGAACGATTTATTAATGTGTGAATATAATTGTAGAAAATCCTCCAACAATTATTATGAGCTTTGAGACATTTAAATTGTATGATAATTTCAAATTTTTCAATCGAAAACAAAACCGAAAATTCCTGAAATTTGTTTGTTGGGTTTTTTTTCCCCTATAATAACGTGGAATTATAGTTACGTACCATTTTATATGTTGAATATACGAGCGAAACGAGATAATCAATATGTAACTCGCTTCTGAAAAGATTGTACATCCAATTTTTCAAAAAATAAATATTTTTCGGACATTTTTGTATATTCTTAAAAAAATTAATGATGATCGGAGTAAAATTTTGCACGAAAATTCGTCAACCACCTTAACGAAGAGAAAGAGAGAGAGAGAGAGAGAGAGAGAGAGAGAGATTGATTGATTGATTGATTGATTGATATATATTTGCCTGGCTCTGGGGATTAGCCCATAAGAGCACACATATTTCTTACAGAGGGTACAATTATCACAAAAATTACTTACACCTATAATTACAGAGAGTACGTTATCACAGTGGTTTCTTTCTGAAACAAATTTAACCGCACTGTACGAGTGTTGAAAGCCGAAAACATAATAAACTAACAGTAGAAATAGAAAAACTTAACAGTGGAATCTTGACTTAGAACTTAGCATTGCATTCATACAAGAAACTAATACTAGGGCATATATTTACATGCCGAGGGCCGCACAGCAACGAGACGAGAGAGAGAGAGAGAGAGAGAGAGTGAGTGAGATTGAAAATGAGGAGTCTCGTATCGAATATCCGGAGACTGGGTGAACGGTGGAGCAATTATACTCGTAGTACTTGAAACCGGGAACCGCAGAAACTAATCGGAAGAGTCAGAGCTCGAGCCGCACGATCGTCGATACGCTTAGGCTTGCCTGTGTCAGATGGGGATCATAATAATCTCGAGGAAATTCCGCGGTATATTTTATCCCCTTTCCCGGTCGGGAAACTCCCTTGATTACTCAATTTCCATCCTACGAAGATCAACCTCCGATATGCATCTCCATTTATATAGAGTATTCCACGTGAATTTTTTGGGACTCAATCGGAGAGACAATAAACAATAAAATTTTAAAAATAGGACTCTTAAAATTTTGTTTATTTTAGTCTCAATAATTTTTATGCAATAGACTTTCACGAATTTAAAAAAAAAAAAACATTTCCTCAATTTCATCCCTTGAAGATCTACCAAAAATTATCTCGACAAAATTGCATTTATTGCATAATTTTTTATTAATTTTTTTTCTTCAACGTAAACAAAATTTTCCTCTCAACCGTGTCAATTTCAAAATAAACGCTTATCCCCGGCATTCGTTTTGTTTCCGTAGGTCAGGACGCTCGTCGAGTGCCTCGAGCACGGGGACTGGTTCCTCGGCGGGTGGTGGACCCGGAAACGGAAGTACCGGTGATGGCAGAATGGCCGTTATAGGCGTTACGAGAAACGTACGCTTGCGTCGTGGTTATCCGGGTTTTGGTTTTTCACTTCGCGGCGGGCTTGAGTACGGGGCTGGATTTTACGTCAGCGACGTTGAACCCGGTGGCGAAGCACACAGAATGGGTTTGCGGGTACGTACAATTTTTCTTTTTTTTTTTTTCTTTTTTTTCAAATTAATTTTTCAATTTTTCGTCAACCATTTTGGACTCGGGGATCAATTTTATTTTCGCTGCACAGGTGGGAGATCAGATTATAAGAATGAATGGTCATCCCGTGGAGGATGCTGTGCATCGAGAAATCGCCCTTTTGGCCAAACACCGACAGGATTTGGTACTGAAAATTCGAAGTGTCGGCATGATACCCGTCAAAGAGTAAGTAAAATAAAAGATATTCAATTAGTTGCATGGAAATTACAAAATTAAAAAAAAAAAACCTAAAAAACACCATTGATATCCCTTTAAACTTGGCTAAAGTTGAGAAAATGAATTCTCATATTTCGCACCTCAACTTCCAATCTCGAAAAGCTCTGTTGACTTGCCTCGATTATCAACGACACCCGCGGGAGGGTCCGAAAAAAAAAATTCAAATTGTTTTTTTTTTTCTCCAATTTCGAGATCACAATTTGGTTCGATTCGTTTTCGGTCAACGCTTCATTTTTTTTTTCATCCTACGATGCTCCATTCGACATTCTCTATTCCAACCCCTCCCCTTAATTGAGAAATTGATTTAGCTAATTTGCATCTCTCTCTCTCTCTCTCGCTTTTTTCTTCAGCAATCCAAACGATCCGGTAACATGGCACATGGTCCAGCAACAACACCAGCAACAACAATTACAGCAGCAGCAACAACATCAACAACAACAACAACAACAACAACAACAAAAACAACAACAGCAGCAGCAGCAGCAACATTCCCTCTACAAAGGGACTGTTCCGCCCTACAATCAAGTTCGTCTGAGAATTCACGTTGGTGAGAAGGGAAGACTCGGTTGCGGAGTTTGCCGGGGTATTGTCCCAGGTCTCACGGTTCAGGTAAAAATAAACCTCATGTATGCTCTTCACTTTTTGCTTCTTCCGATTTTTCTCCCAAATGCTCATGGCAAGTTTTTGAAATACTTCAAATTTTCCGAGAATGGTATTTAGAAAGAAAAAAATGGATGATTACTTGAAAATAATCGATCATCGTCGAGCATTGTATGTGGATTAGGGTGTTTAAAAAAAAAATGTAGATTTTTCATGCTCCCGCACCCCTCAAAACTTGAGTTTTGATAAAAAAAAAAACATCCTCGCGAAGAGGGAGCTCTGTGGCTTAAGTGGAAGCCGCCGCTCATTGGACGTTTCTAATTAGGAGTATGAACGAAATTTTTTTTTTTTTTCAATCATTGGGGCGCATAATGTAGAGCAAGTAAAAATAATGAGGACGTATTTGTTTATTTTTCGTTAAAAATGACGGGTGCACCTGTTATAGGCAATTTAATTTCACGGATTTTGATATATATATAGATATAGCGTAACATGAGTGACGTTACAATGTTATATTTTTCAATTTGTTATATCAACGGCAATTTTGATTCCAATAAAAAAATAAAAAATATGTAGTAAATATTTTTTCCTAAACTACCAGATTTTGAAATTAAAAAAATTTTCATTTATACTCCCAATTAGGAGTATGAATGAAATTTTTTTTTTCAATCATTGGGGCGCATAATGTAGAGAAAGTAAAAATAATGAGGACGTATTTTTTATTTTTCGTTAAAAATGACGGGTGCACCTGTTATAGGCAATTTAATTTCACGGATTTTGATATATATATAGATATAGCGTAACATGTGTGACGTCATAATGTTATATTTTTCAATTTGTTATATCAACGGAAATTTTTATTCAAATAAAAAAAATAAAAAATACGTAGTAAATATTTTTTCCTAAACTACCAGACTTTGAAATAAAAAAATTTCATTTGTACTCCCAATTAGGAGTATGAATGAAATTTTTTTTTTCAATCATTGGGGCGCATAATGTAGAGCAAGTAAAAGTAATGAGGACGTATTTGTTTATTTTTCGTTAAAAATGACAGATGCAGACTGTTATAGACAATTTAATTTTACGGATTTTGATATATATATATAGGTATAGCGTAACATGTGTGACGTCATAATGTTATATTTTTCAATTTGTTATATTAACGGCAATTTTGATTCAAATAAAAAAAATAAAAAATACGTACTAAACATTTTTTCCTAAGCTACCAGATTTTGAAATAAAAAAAATTTCATTTATACTCCCAATTAGGAGTATGAATGAAATTTTTTTTTCAATCATTGGGGCGCATAATGTAGAGAAAGTAAAAATAATGAGGACGTATTTGTTTATTTTTCGTTAAAAATGACGGGTGCACCTGTTATAGGCAATTGAATTTCACGGATTTTGATATATATATAGATATAGCGTAACATGTGTGACGTCATAATGTTATATTTTTCAATTTGTTATATTAACGGCAATTTTGATTCAAATAAAAAAATAAAAAATACGTACTAAACATTTTTTCAATCATTGGGGCGCATAATGTATAGCAAGTAAAAATAATGAGGACGTATTTGTTTATTTTTCGTTAAAAATGACAGATGCACCTGTTATAGGCAATTTAATTCCACGGATTTTGATATATATATATAGATATAGCGTAACATGTGTGACGTCATAATGTTATATTTTTCAATTTGTTATATTAACGGCAATTTTGATTCAAATAAAAAAAATAAAAAATACGTACTAAATATTTTTTCCTAAACTACCAGATTTTGAAATAAAAAAATTTCATTCATACTCCCAATTATAACAGCCAATTTTTAACGTCTATGACGAACTTTTTGGAAGGAAAAATTTCAGACCATGGGGATTGTTTTTTTTTTTTTTTTTTTTTTTTTTCAAATAAAAAGAATCTTCAATGATTTAAAAGTTGTAAACGATATTGCTGAACGAAAAGTAGCTTTTTGCGCGGAGTTTAATTAATTGTTAATTAAGGATAGAGATCAAGCGCAATATATACTTTTAGTGGCTGATTTCCACCGAAAGACGCGTAGGTCGTCCGTTTTACACGCGGTAAAAAGGCGTCGTTGACATTAATCTTTACCGAAAATGAATAAATAAATGACATTTTGCGTTTTTTTTTGCATAAAGTCATAGCGAAAAAATTGTTAAAGGTGAATAAATTTCCCTGAGACTAATGATTTCCTATTTCAGTATAAGAGAATAAAGAACCATGTGGAGCACGTATTTGGGTCAAGAAAAAAAATTATCACGACAAAAAAATTTCACCAGATACGAGATGTTTGTGACAGCTTATAAAGAATTTTTAATCGAAAAATCATTGTTATGAATAAAATCGATCTAAATTTTTATTTAGAACACGATGGTGTCAGAAAAACAAAAGTTCAACTTGAAATGGTTTAGAATTTTTTTTATAAAAAATTATAAATCAGAAAGAAACGAAATTTTATTTAATAAAATATTTTTTTCTCAATTCGAAATACAATTCTCATGGTCTCAAATTTTTCCTTCCAAAAAGTTCGTCATAGACGTTAATTGGCTGTTATAATTAGAAACGTCCAATGAGCGGCGGCTTTTACTTAAACAGAGCTCCTTCTTCGCGAAGATGTTTTTTTTTCCATCAAAACTCAAGTTTTGAGGGGTAGGAGCATGAAAAAAATAAAAAAAAAAAAAATGATTTTTGAAACACCCTGATGTGAATTCACATCCAGCGTAAGTGAAAAACTGGACAAATTATAATTATATAATTATAATCGATCTCTGGCTCGAAGCTTCGTTTTCACGTCACAGCTTTTTTTTTTTTTTTTTTGGAACATAAAAAAATTGCAAGGATGCAATTTTCCAATCTTATAATCCAATCTGTACTGTATTCTTACTTTTTTTTTTAAATTTAATTTGTCAGTTCAATTGAATTTCGTTTTTTTTCAGGGAACTCGAGAAGGTGGTCCTGCTCGCGCTGCTGGCTTAAAAGCCGGCGACGTTATTATCTGGTGCAATGGTCAACGACTGACGAATATTCCATTCGAGAGAGCTATCGAAGTGATGCGGGGCGCCGATGTACTCGAGGTCGTTGTAAATCGACCGGTAATTACCCATCCGTCTTATGATTATCCGGCAATGCGCGCTACAAGCGGCTACGACATGACTCGCTCTTTTGGACCGTACAGCAATCCTCCCGCTGGAATTATAAACTTGAAGTGAGTTTGTTCGTTTTTTTTTTTTAATTTTATTTCATACCTCCGAGATATTTTTCAGGCACGAATGAATATTTGTGGGAAAATATTTGGAAAATTATTTGTTTTTTTTTTTTTTAATTTCATACCTCCGAGATATTTTTCAGCTACGAATGAATATTTGTGGGAAAATATTTGGAAAATTATTTGTTTTTTTTTTTAATTTCATACCTCCGAGATATTTTTTAGGTACGAATGAATATTTGTGGGAAAATATTTGGAAAATTATTTGTTTTTTTTTTAATTTCATACCTTCGA
Source organism: Rhorus exstirpatorius (assembly GCA_963564615.1). Taxonomy (NCBI): domain Eukaryota; kingdom Metazoa; phylum Arthropoda; class Insecta; order Hymenoptera; family Ichneumonidae; genus Rhorus; species Rhorus exstirpatorius. The sequence continues at coordinate 34,330,857 of OY751317.1, forward strand.
GATATTTTTCAGGTACGAATGAATATTTGTGGGAAAAAATTTGGAAAATTATTTGTTTTTTTTTTTTAATTTCATACTTCCGAGATATTTTTCAGCTACGAATGAATATTTGTGGGAAAATATTTGGAAAATTATTTGTTTTTTTTTTAATTTCATACCTCCGAGATATTTTTCAGGCACGAATGAATATTTGTGGGAAAATATTTGGAAAATTATTTGTTTTTTTTTTAATTTCATACCTCCGAGATATTTTTCAGCTACGAATGAATATTTGTGGGAAAATATTTGGAAAATTATTTGTTTTTTTTTTTTAATTTCATACTTCCGAGATATTTTTCAGCTACGAATGAATATTTGTGGGAAAATATTTGGAAAATTATTTGTTTTTTTTTTTAATTTCATACCTCCGAGATATTTTTCAGCTACGAATGAATATTTGTGGGAAAATATTTGGAAAATTATTTGTTTTTTTTTTTAATTTCATACCTCCGAGATATTTTTCAGCTACGAATGAATATTTGTGGGAAAATATTTGGAAAATTATTTGTTTTTTTTTTTTAATTTCATACCTCCGAGATATTTTTTAGGTACGAATGAATATTTGTGGGAAAATATTTGGAAAATTATTTGTTTTTTTTTTAATTTCATACCTTCGAGATATTTTTTAGGTACGAATGAATATTTGTGGGAAAATATTTTGAAAATTATTTGTTTTTTTTTTTCAGGGGTGGTTGGCCAATGTCAATGTCGACCAGCAGTTGTTCGTCCTCGGAGTGGAGCAGTCCGGTCGATCAGGTAAATTATTACAAAAAAATCGATCGATAAATTGAGAAAAAAAATGCTTCTTTTACTTTGGTTATCGTAAAATTTTTTTTTTTTTAATTTTTTTTTATCACAGGGACCAGAATGGTCCAGAAAGCCGAACAACACAACCGTCATAAGAGTCAATCAAAATATAAATCCTGGCTATCCGTGTCATCCGGCTTATCGTCAAAATCACATTGCCAGTCCAAAAGTCGAAAACGAGGAACCGCTTTACGATCCCGTTGCTCCGCGCGACTACGAGTCTCATGACTTCGATGCGAATCCACGCGACGAGAGACACCGTCGTAACTCTTACGAGCGCGACAACGGTCATACCTACGATTCGCCATCGATGGACGAGCGAAATTCTTACAATATTCCCAAGGCAAGTGTTTTTTTGCGATATAAATTAACTCAAATAATTCGGTGTTCCCCCGGATATATCCGTAAAAATATTAAACTGTCCGTTCCAATCAATGAAATATGAAATCAACTGAAGGATTCAAAACTGTGAAAAAAAAAAAAAATACAAAAATAATTCGAATCAATTATTTATTTTTCTATGAATTATTAATTTTATATTATCAATTGCGGTCATCGAATGCCATTAATCGATCAATTTTGTCTCCCACAAGACATTATTTTGCGGACATGTCTCGTCAATTTGAAAAAAAAAAAAAACCCCCTAATGGGCACTTATACCTCGTAAAAGTTGTATGTGCAGTGGAGAAAAAAAAAAAAAAAAAATTGCACGGATGGAAAAATTGAGTCGAGAGCACAGGCGGTCGGGTTAACTCTGCGATTTATTCTATCATTAACGCGAAGATCGGGCTCTCGTCACGCATCGACTGCACTTCCGCGATCAGCTCGGTTCGCTCCTCGCTGCAGTTTACGAGGCGTTTCATAGATTTTTTTTTCAGCAAAGTACAAACCCTCGCGATTTTTCAGAGTCCCATTACCTTTTTTTTTGTTGTCGCGTTATTTTTTTAAGATTTTTTTTTTCATCAGCCTTGCTCCAGTTTTTTCAATTTTTTCCTTAACTCGAAGTATCTTAAAAATTATGGGCCGGACAAAGAACAATGTTCTGCGCACATAAAGCCAGTAATTTTGAATGAAGTTTTGACTAAGAGCATTGAAAAAAAATTATTTAACTCGAAAAAATCCTGTGAAAAATGAAAAAAAAAAACTATTATTGAAAAAGTATGGCGCACGTTTGATTAGGTTGAAAATTTTACTGAATTTTCAGTGTAGACAGGAAAAATTGGTATCGTTGGTCGCGAACCTATAGGCGAGTTTCACATTTTTTTTTTTCAGCAAGTTAAAAAAAAAAAGTCCTGGAACTTTTTCGATATCAAAGAGTACACGACACAGGAGGGTTCCGTGATTTTTTTTCAGATTTTTCCCGACCAGCCATTCCCCAGATTTTTCAATTCTTGATATCCGACGATCATTTTTCAACTTGAAGTATCTCAATAATTAAAGGCCAGCTAAAAAATGTGCTCCGAAGATAAAACTTCCGAATACGACGATTTAGAAAAATTTTAACCCAAAAAAATAGCATGAATTCTTATTTAAAACAATTTTTTTTTTTTTTCATCTTTCATAGGACTTATTCGAGTTTAAAATTTTGAAAGTTTATTCAAAATCACAGGTGTTATGAACAGAACATTTTTTTTTCTGTCTGGCCCATAGTTTTTAAGATACTTCGAGTTGAAAATTGAGTGTCATTTTTCAAAAATTGGAAAAATCTGGAACAGGACTCGTGAAAAAAAAATCTGAAAAAAATCAGACGAAAAAAAAAATAAAATTCCAAAATGTTGGTTCGTTAAGAATGAAAGTGTTAAATTAACACTTTCCGAGGTAATCAGTCACCGTATTCGGTAAATTCTTCGTTGAAAATGAGAAAAAATGAGGCATCTTTGAAAACGGGCTTTTGCAGAAAAATAAAAAATTTTGTTTCGCATTTTTCTGATATATTTCTATTTTCTTGTATCCAAAAACTAGTTTGAAGACCGAGAAAAAAAATTGATTATGCAAATAGTTGTCATATTCGAGATCAAAATAATTTAAAATACTTGCGTAAACCGATAATTTATTATTATAAAAAAATCTTGATAGTCTACATTACCGAACTATTTGCAGCGATTTTTCCATTCGGCAAGGTCGATTTTTTATATTTCCAATTTTTTTCACCCTCTTGTGCAATAAATTCTCGAACGAAAAAATAACGAAAAAAAACGTCGGAGAATAAAATTTTTTTTTATAGCGAGAGGATCTATCAATTTTGCCTGAAATTTCCCTCATCTGTATTAAAATATATATATATATATATATATATATATATATATATATATCTATACGATGCGGTTGTTTCATGATCCTGAACGGTAAACCGTATGTTAAGAATCTTGTGAGAAAACAGATCGTCAAAAGAACGTTGCGATACATATACATGCTCGTAATTTATTCGCAATTATCGTATTGGTTGATCCGCGTACAACCCGAGAGGACTCGATAATTGCTAGATCCATGCCGCATGAAACTATCGTCACGAGAATTTAAATTAAAGAAAAAATAAAAAAAAGTTCCAATCATCGTGCTTTTACCGAGCCGGTAATTGATGGAAACTCCGGAGTGCTCGTATATATATATATATCGAATGGCAATCACAGACAATTAACGCGTAATCGTGAATTGATCGTCATTATTTTTTTTTTTTCAGAATTAGTAAATTAAATCAGACGTATATGGGGGGAAAAAAAAATAACGATGATTTTTTTTTCAGGACAACGGTCATCGACCGGACAATCGTCTCGGGGAATGTCAAACGAATGAACGAAAGACCGTCACGACTGTGGAAGTTCATCAGAGTGGTTGCCCACCGGCGCCACCATGCATGCCACCACCAATGCCACACAAATGGCAACCAGGTAACTTTTTTATTTTTTTTTCCTCCCCCATACAATTTAGATTACTTTGTATTTATAGATATAGATTTTTTTTTTTTTCATTTTCTCCACACAAACGTTGCTTCATTTTTTAATTTATCCTCCGGCTGCCTCTTTCATTGCCACCTGAGTGTATTGTCCTATCCTTATTTTAGCATTTTGGTAATATATTTACTCCCCGATACATTTTTCAACGCCAAAATATTGCTCGATCCTTATTTTGCACCGCTGTGCAAAATTTATCCTCGCCAATATAACGTCGAGGTCGAGCATATATAATCCGTTCTTATCGAGTCAACGATAACGCGCGACTCGCGTGGACACTTAAAATATGCATCGTCTTTGCTTGTATCTTCGTCAAAGACGAAGCCACGAAGCACCAATTTCTTATCCACGGGACATTCCACCGGGTTATCGATCGATGTTCGGATCCTGAAAACTTGATTTGCCTCGAATTTTTATCCTCGCATTTCGCGTGCACCAAGATCGGTGAATTCATCGAGTATTAATGAAGGACAAAATTTGAATGCGAATTTTTATCGTATCGTTTAGCGTCACAATAAAAATGTGGAAAAAAAAAAATACATTTTTCTCACGTTAAAAACTCTCTCAGCTTTTCGAATCAATTTTTTTATTTTCCATTTTTTAGCTCCTCGAGATCCAACTTAAAAAATACATTTTTTGAGGAAAAATAGCGATTTTTCATTCTCGTCAATATTTTATCATTTCCTTTCAATTTTTTTTTTTTTTTTTTTTTTTACCTGAAAGCTGAAATTTTTTCAACAAGAAACCCAAATTTTTAGACTGAACGGCTGAAAAACTTGATGAATTTACGAAAATTTTGGCGCAACAAAATGTGAGGAAAAAATTTGCGGTAAATCAAAATTTTTCGGGCCCAAACATTGGCTTGATAATTTGGTGGAATGGGCCCATATACACAATTTTATTTAACAAAACTTTGTTTGTGTTTGTGTGTTTTTTTTTTTTTTTTTTTCTCAACTTTTCCTACCAGAAACGAAACCGATGATCGCAATGGGAATACAGATGGGCAGTACACTGTCGATGGGTAGTACAGGATCAACGGAGACGGAATCGAGTCTCGAATCATCGTGCGGCAAGGACTCGGCCTCGACCTCATCGTCCGTTTCAACGTCATCGTGCGAGCCAGCCTCGACGCTATCATTCGCATCGACGATTCCCGGCTCAACCGGATGTCCCGTTAAAACACCGGAACCATCGATTCCCCGTCCACCGCGACCTTGCACCGCGCAGAATTCACCTTCACCCAATACCGATCTTGGCACAGCTATAACCCAAGAGCTACAGAGGCGGGCACAGCAGGTAGAGATTCACGTTTCGATAATATGCTAATCGTGTGTATAGTTGGGAAAAAAAAAGAAAAAAAAAATTAATACCAACAGAGAATAAGTGCAAGATTATTTCATCGGGACTTTGCGCGAACGGGATGCTTAACGAGATTTGAAAAAAAAAAATTGAAATTAAAAAAAATTAAAAAAAATGCCGTTACGCGCATCGAAGGCGTGTGCCCATCGAAGCGTCTCTTTATGAAAGTGCATATCTAGTTTTATCATCAGAGAGGCTCATGGCGAGTGTACCGTTTTACTCGTCTCTCGACGCCTCGAGTTGAATTATCACGAAAAAAAAAATTGAGCCTTTACTCTCGATCGGGAATTAAAAAATTAAAAAAAAAAAAAAAAAAAACGAAAAACAACAAAGATACGAGTGAAAAAATTGCAAATTTCCTGCACTCGGTTCGGATAAGGAATTTCGATGCTAGCTGGCGCTCGTAACTTTCCGGAATAATTTTTTTTTTTTATTCGTTTATCCTGGAGATATTTTTTATCCATCGAACGTAGCACGTGTGCTCTCTGGGAATTAATCGGGCTTTTGAGACACGAAAAAAAAAAAAAAAAAAAAAAAAAAAAAAAACGAGTATCGATGACTAATCTTCATCGACTAAACTCGCTCCACCGTATTATCGAATAATATTCGCTCTTATTGAATTATCGTATCTATGTGTTTTTTTTTTTTTTTTTTTTTTTCTTCCAGAGAATCTTGAACGCCGCCAAAGCCGAGGCCGCGAAGGAAATATTATTGTCCGAACCGAAGAAATCACAGAATCCCGAAGCCCTGAGAGCGCAGGAGAACAAAGTGACCCACGACAAAGTAAGCTTTAAATTCATTGGACATTTGAGAAATTTATTTTTATTCCGAGCCATATCTGCTGGCAAAAAAAAAATGGCTTGTGGAGAATTCGGATAAATTTTTGGTCTTTTTTTTTGGCGTTTTGACATAGAATTATTGAGCTTTCGGCAAAATTTCAGTTTCATTTCTCATGTTTGATGGAACAATTATTGTACTTTTTCCCATTTCTAAAATCAGGTCGTATATTTTTTTTCAATTTTTTTACACGAATTACGGTAAAAATATGTTGAAAAACGTTCAGATTGAAATTTGGCTACTCGAAATCAGAACTTTGCAAGTCCCTAGCGTATACGATCTTTTGGACTTCGCTGAAGGAGAAATAAATCGCTCAAACTAATTCCGGAAGTCCGTAAGCGACATTATACGAATTTTTGGCATTGGTAAAAGGTAAAAACGTAGAAATTTTTGGAAAACCTCAAAAATCCGATAGATGCGACCTTATGGTTCTAAGTTGAGATAAGAAAAAATCACAAGAACTAATTTCACAAGATCGTATACGCGCCCGCATAACGAGTTTTTTTTGTCATTATTGTTGTCGTTAGAAAAAAAAATTTCAGCAGCACACGCGATAATTTCAATGAGATCGAACAGTAAATTGGATTCTGCTGTTTTTAAAATGACATACTCAATCATATTATTTGTTCACGAAATCTTGAATAATATTTCACAGCTCATGGAGGAATTTAAACGTGCGCATCGCAGAATGTTCAATGGGAATTTACAACGGGTACAATTTTCGGATCAGCAAGCTGAGAAGGTAACGATCAAATCTCATCGTCGCTGATGCAATAATTTGGAGTATAAATGAAATTTTTTTATTTCAAAATCTGGTAGTTTAGGAAAAAATATTTAGTACGTATTTTTTATTTTTTTATTTGAATTAAAATTGCCGTTAATATAACAAATTGAAAAATATAACATTATGACGTCACAAATGTTACGCTATATCTATATATATATATCAAAATTCGTGAAATTAAATTGCCTATAACAGGTGCATCTGTCATTTTTAACGAAAAATAAAAAATACGTCCCCATTATTTTTACTTACTCTGCATTATGCGCCTCAATGATTGAAAAAAAAAATTTCATTCATACTCCTAATTGGGAGTATGAATGAAATTTTTTCATTTCAAAATCTGGTTGTTTAGGAAAAAATATTTAGTACGTATTTTTTATTTTTTTATTTGAATAAAAATTGCCGTTAATATAACAAATTGAAAAATATAACATTATGACGTCACACATGTTACGCTATATCTATATATATATATCAAAATCCGTGAAATTAAATTGCCTATAACAGGTGCGTCTGTCATTTTTAACGAAAAATATACTTACTCTACATTATGCGCCCCAATGATTGATAAAAAAAATTTGGGAGTATAAATGAAATTTTTTTATTTCAAAATCTGGTAGTTTGGGAAAAAATATTTAGTACGTATTTTTTATTTTTTTATTTGAATAAAAATTGCCGTTAATATAACAGATTGAAAAATATAACATTATGACGTCACACATGTTACGCTATATCTATATATATATTAGGGTGGCCCTTAATATCGGTAAAAAAATTTTTTTTTTGTCTTACCCCCTAAATCGATTCGAAATATTAAAAAATGATTTTTAAGACTGATATCCGCCCTTAATTTTAATATTAACAGGTGCCTCAAAGGCCCTTAAACCGCTTGACTGGTGGAAATTTCGGGTAGACAAAACTTTACTTACTATCAACTTGAAATTTGGTATCCGGGGGTTTTCTGGGTCACTGAGTACGAATCCGCACTCAAAATTCAGAAATTCAAGATGGCGGATCCAATATGGCGGATCGAAAATGCAAAAAGACATTTGACGAGAGCAAAAGTTAGTACTCGAGGGTTTTCGGGGTCGCTGATCACGAATCTGCACTCCAAATTTAGAAATTCAAGATGGCGGACCAAAAATGCAAAAAGACATTTGACGAGAGTGAACGTTGGTGTTCAGGGGTTTTCGGGGTCGCTGATTACGAATGTGCCCTCTAAATTTAGAAATTGAAGATGGTAAATCCAATATGGCGGATTGAAAATCCGAAAAGTCGTTTGATGCGAACGATAATTAGTGCTCGTAATCAGCGACCCCGAAAACCCCTGAACACCAACGTTCACTCTCGTCAAATGTCTTTTTGCATTTTTGGTCCGCCATCTTGAATTTCTGAATTTTGAGTGCGGATTCGTACTCAGCGACCCAGAAAACCCCCGGATACCAAATTTCAAGTTGATAGTAAGTAAAGTTTTGTCTACCCGAAATTTCCACCAGTCAAGCGGTTTAAGGGCCTTTGAGGCACCTGTTAATATTAAAATTAAGGGCGGATATCAGTCTTAAAAATCATTTTTTAATATTTCGAATCGATTTAGGGGGTAAGACAAAAAAAAAATTTTTTTACCGATATTAAGGGCCATCCTAATATATATATCAAAATTCGTGAAATTAAATTGCCTATAACAGGTGCGTCTGTAATTTTTAACGAAAAATATACTTACTCTACATTATGCGCCCCCGATGATTGAAAAAAAAAAAAATTCATTCATACTCCTAATTCCTCGGACAAAACAAAATGTACATGTCGCGTTGCGTTGAGATTTTTTTTTCTCGCTGATTAGAGGGAAAAAAAAAAGTCTCGGTGGGAATAGAGAGCCCTTCAATCTTGTCAAAATGAATTATCGTTGAAGAAGACGAGACGAGAATTAACTCCACGAGGGCCCGGAGAGATGAGGAAAGAGAGTTAAATGCTTTTGTGCAGTAGCAATGAAATTGAGGATCTCCGAGTAATAGTTGCGATGAGAGGCCTTCGTGCTGACAAGTGCAATAAGCTTCCCCCTCTCATCCCCTTTTTGCCTTTCATATAATTGTATAATAACGAGTAGCCCGCGAGCGCGAAGCGTAGAAAACTTTCTCCGTTTGACTTGTTCGCTGGCAATGTTGATACAACATTATATTATAAATGTTTTTTCATTCGACGGGGAAACTTTGAAAATATTTTTTCAAGCACAAAAGCGATAATTAATCGCTGGTAAATCTTGGCAAACGCTTTTTAAACGTACCAACGGAAAGATCTTGCATTCGAATCGACGAGAATATATATGCGTGCATCTCTTTGCGAATTAATCACCGAATAAATATAGGAAAAAAAATAAAAAAATAAAATAAATAATTGCTTCTCGCTCAAAACTCGCTCGTCAATGATTCATGATAAATCTTTGAACGGATTGTGACAAAATTTTTCATACATCAATCCCCTCCGGGGACATCAATTTCGATCAAAAATCGATTCCATAAATCATTATTATTTTCGCGCAGTCAATTTTATAAACGTATTGCAAATTCCCTCGGGTTGTTTCACAATACGAGATATAATTACGACTGAATCAGAGCTAATCAGATAACTTTTTTTTTTACAATTTATATCGTCATATTGAATTAAAAAAATGTCGAGTAATCTGAAATTTATGAGCAGCGTTCATTTCGACGCTGAGACAAAAAAAATACCTCTCAATTGTAATTATCTTTTTTTTTTGCTTCAATTTTCAAATGAATTACTTGAAAAAAAAAAAAAAGATTTCCTGCCAGAGAAGTGACGTCACTGGCAAAAAATTTATTATTACACAGACTCGAATGATCGATGATTTTTTTTTTCCCATATCAGTCCAAAATATCCGAACCAAATAATCAATTATTAAATCACAAGTGAGTCTCTCATCGTCCCGATCGCTGCGAACTTGGGGGTTTTTTTTTTTTACCGAAAATTTCGAACGAGCAATCGCCTCGAAACGAACAGATGCTTAAATTCCAGGCTCATTTTCCTGATAAACGAACTCTTATCGCAAAACGTAATTAGCTTCTCGCGCCTCTGTGTTCGTGGCCCGCGTGTGATATTTATTCGTATTATACACGTTGAATACGAACGGCCACGAGAACGCCCGTTATCTCTCACGATCGTCTGTTGTGTATATCGATGCTCGCGGAGAGATAGCGCAATTTGCACCTCTGGGGGGGAAGCCCCCGCGGAGATGAAGCTACGTACAAAAACGTTTCGATAGTCAGTCTTGGATAGTGCGTCGAACGAGAACGGGGCTGCACTTCAGTTCGTTTCGCGAAAAATACCTAAAATCGTAATAAATAATAATAATCGGCGAATTTGAAAATTTTCATCCGTCAATTTATTAAGCTGGTTTATTTATTTGAAAAAAATAATAATAATAAATAACGAATAATAGAATTTGTCCTTAAAATTTTGCGTGATAAAGTAAAACTTTAATTGCGAAGCCCAAATTTTCATCTCGCGCTTCGATTTCTCGGTGTCTGAGAATTTTATTAACTTTTGTGAAGAGGAAAAAAAAAAAAAATTTCCATTTTTTTTTTTTTTTTCACGAAATCGTGTAACGAGAGTTTTGTGATCGATAGGTGAGACCGCACGGGGTTTCCTCCTCCCGATTCGTGGCTTCTCGCGCGACTCGACGATAAACACATACACATTTTTTTTTTTTTTTTCTGTTCCTTCATTCTGGTATTTTTTTTTTTTTTCTTCTTCTCTCTTTTGCTTCGCTCCGGCGGACTTTGCCGGGTGACAGAGGAAAATAATAGGCAGACGGTGTTACGTAACGCCGGTGGTCGTAAGAACGTTGCGCTTTTGCCTCTTCTCAGGTGCATCAACCAGCGCAGTTTTTTTTTTTTTTTTAATTTATTTTTTTATAAATTCCACGTATCTTGTCGATTTGATGAAAAAAAAAAAAATTGAACAAAAGACAAAAATAAATCGTAAAACCTGTCGAGATTTTCGTGAAACATATTTTCGAGTTTTTTTTTTGCAACGAATTTCGGATCGTTAACTAACCGGTATATCGTGTTCCAGCTGAAGAGACAAAAGTTGAAAAAAAAAAATACTTGAGTAGTTTTAACGAAATTCAAGAAATATCCGTGTCTCGTGGACGAATAAAAATTTATTTTCTTCGATCTAATACAGAGAAACGAGAGAGAGAGAGAGAGAGAGAGAGAGAATATCGAGGATGTCGATTGAAGGATTTTATCTTTATAATAATCGGTCGATATTGAATTGATTGGTTCATCGACTCACAGATGGGCACTTCTCGTTACTAAAAAAAAAAAAAAAACACATACTTGCTTTTCAAAACAGATTTTCAATGATTTTATAAAAGTGAGTATTTGTAGCTGCATATTTTAAATCTTTACTCCAAAATATAAATTGCTATTTTTTTTTTTTTTTTTTTTACATAACGAGCAATAGAATTAAACTTTTCGGTTGCAAATACTCTCGGTCACTTTTAGAAAATAATCACTAGCAAACAACTTGTGTGAAACAAATGGACAAAGAATGCTTTTATCAAAGTAACGAGAAATGCCCATATCTCTGTTAAAGTGTAGTCCAAAAAAAAAAAAAAACGCAGCATTCGAAGAATTCAATACAATCAGTGGATCGAGGATAAACAAACGTTTGAAATTTAAAAACAAGATTCAAAGGTATTGAAACTAATCAGCAAAAACCTTGAATCGTCGAATATCGTGTAAATAGTCGCGTATATATATTTATTCGCGACTGACGAACCAAAGGTTCTCGAAGATTTAAAATTTGCGAAAAAGATCGTCGATAATGCGGAAACAAACGTTGAAATAGGAGAAAAATAAATAAAGAGTGGCAAAAGGATCGACCGAGAAAATCGTACGATGAATCACGTCAATGGAACTTCCCCGAGAAAGCATGTGCTGTTCTCTATCACACCCTACACAGTTAGTGGCCTTGGATTTTTTTTTTTTTTTTTTTTGCTTTTCTTTTCCTCTATTATTGCATCACGCAACGCGATAATCATTCTACGAATTATCGTAACTGTGACAATAGCGTTTTGAGAATCATTAGAATTCATTGAGAAGCATTAGATTCTTTTGCACTCTAATTTTTTTTTTCTTCTTCTTTTTCTTCGTCTTGAAGGAACAGGAAAAACGTGTAACGAATGAAACACCAGGTGGACCGCCTCCTCCGCCACTTCCGGTTCCGGCTGAATCGCCAACCGCAAAGATGATGAGCCCCGAGGATGCGGTCGAGATGCAGAGCATCGAGTCTTTCAAGCTCAAGGAGAGCCCGAGTCCGATCATACCGAAACCACCGTCGACATATTTTTCACTCGTAAATTCGTCATCGCCGTCGCCGGTTTCGTCGATCGGAAGTCCCCGACACGCTCCTGCCTCACCGGCAAAAGCTGGGCAGTTCAACGGTACGGCAAATCAATCGGTAAATATTAATAGCGTCAATCGGACGGCCGTGGATCAGAAGAGAAGCTCGCCGATTGGAAAAATTTCATCTGTCGCGCCAATGTCGACTTTCGGGCCGGGAAAAGTTGCCGTTAGAATCGGCGCTTACGAGGGCGAGACGAAGCAACCATCGAGATTGGATTTTTTGCCTCAGCCACCGCCAAGAGCGCCCGAATTGCCAGCAACGAAAATAATACCGGAGGAAGTCGTCGATGGGCCGGTTGTTTCGAGACTCCAGAACGAATTGGCAGCTACGCTGCAGCGATCGAACCTCAGGAAAAAGACCGATGTGGTGAGGATATATATTTTTTTTTTTTATTTTCGTGCGGTTGATCCTTTTTTTTTTTCTTAATTTCATAAATTGCACGGAATAAGTTTTTTTTTTTTAGCCGTTCAGGCTCGCCGAGCAGAATTAAGCTAATTTATGAATCTGACTTTTTTTTCATACGAGAGCAACCTTTAAAAATGATTGACGGTTCCATTTTTTTTTTTTTTCCCCTCAATTATACAAAGTAAAAATAACGCGAGTTGTACACGATGTGAAAATTAATCAAAGTACTATATTTGGGAATTAAAATATTTATTTTTTGTAACGAACTATATTAAGAATGGATATGGAAATTTTTTTTTTCATAGTAAATCTTTTTTACTTGCTATAAAATTTAGTCGATAAAAGCCTTCGGTTTTAACGAGTGACGCATATTTTTTTTTTTTTTTTTTTCCTGCTAATCGATACTTAATGACTGCACCGAATATTCGGATCCTCAATTAGACGATGAGTTTCCTTATTATTGACGTTTCACATGAATATATATGTAGTCAAGATGTTGAAATGACTATGACGTCTGAAAGACGGCTCAAAAAGAATTCGTCGTCTTAAATTAGCCGAAAAAAAAAAAAAAAACGTATCCGAAGTCTTTGATAAGTCATTCAGAGACGTCTCGGTGATATCACAATCTTTGTGCTGTGCGTGTGCTACAAATTTAACTTGAAAAAAAAAAAAAATTGGTTAAAAATATTCCTTTCCGTTATTTCCCCCCCTTATAATTATTACTTTTATTCCCACAAAATGCCTTATTTTTGCCTAAATTAATTTTTATACCTGATCCACATCGACGACCTCGTCATCGTCAGTTTTCCCTAGAAAATTAGTACAAAAAAAAAAAAAAAAAGAGAACTTAAAAAAAAAAAAAACGTCTTTTCTTCATCATCTGATCATTTTATATCGTCAATTTTTCCAGGAAAACAAGACTGAGCTCAAGCAAATTCCCGAATGTCCGTCTGTTCCCACGAGGAATTCGAGCACCGAGCTCGAAAACAACAGCGGCGTTTCGCTCTTACAGAGTAACGTTGAAAAGCTCGCCGCTGCCCTGTCGAACAGAGTTACGATAAAAGTCAGTCCCGAAAATGCCTCGCGATAAGGCTGCGAAACTTTATTGCCGCGCGCACACGAGAGGCAAGTCTCTGCGATACACGAGGAAAAATAAAATTTCTTTCCGAGAAAAGAAAAAATTAGAGGGAGGGGGGGCTTGCCGAATGTATCGTGGAGATTTTTTTTAAATATCGAGATTTTTCGGCATCAAGTAAGAATGTAGAGTTAAGGTACATTTTTCGTTTTGTTTTGTTTTTTACGGAGTAATGACACTTGGCTGCGCGTAACTTTGTTGACAACGTGCATTTTCGGCCCAAAGTGTAACGAATAACGAAAAAGATGAAAAAAAAAAAAAAAAAAAAAAAAAAAAAAAAAACTCCACCGGTTCAGGCAGTGCAATACTACTGGCCAGTGAGAAACGCCATTGGAGTCGAAGAAACGACGAAACAAAAAGAAAACAAAAAAGCTCTTTTTTTTTTTTTGCTTAAAATGTATCAATTAAATTTTATATATGAATTTAATACCTTTATATATAATTATATACATACACATATATATATATATATATATATATATATATATATACATTTATGCTAAAAATATTTACCAACATGTTCAATGATCAGGCACCCTAGAATCACTCGTCACGTACATAAATACATCTAATAAATAATTGTCGCATAAAATAATTTTTAAACGCTCGTCCGCGCGTTCATCTTCATTTTTTTTTTTTTTCATGAGGATCGAACGAGATGAAAATAAATGAAACGAATAATTCGTCACATTTTTCATTCGTTGGATCGCGGTGCGACAAATGAAATTTTTATACATTCGGGAAAAAAAAAGTCGTTTTGCCTCATCTAACCGCGATAACTCTCAATTATCACTATTGTACGGTATGGAAACTCGTAAACAAAAGATTTAAACGTGGTTTTTTTTTTTTTTTTTTTTTTTTAATTACAAAGTGTCGTCCCCGGCTTCGATTCAAAACACACGATCTGACGGATGAAAAGTCTCTCGCACGAAGTTGGCAATTTTGCGAATTCTCGTCGGGATTTATCGGTCAGCGGGGTATAAAACCTTTTGACACTTTTTCATCGTAAAAAAAAAAAAAAAAAAAACAACCCCCTCGTCCCCCCGCCCCATGCGCGACACGCGAATCTTATTTGTAATGCGATTTTACATTCGTATGAGAAACAAATGTTTTCGAATAAACAAAAAAAATTATCCGTAATTGCGATGGCTATCCTTTCGTCGGGACTTTTCCCGATAATACACGACGACTGTCCTCATTATCTTCCGTTCACCGCGTGAAAAATCTCTCCTCGTGAAACTGACTCGCGTGCGGCGCGCTCCGCGCCGTTTTATGCGCTCTTTTTTTTCGCTCCGTTATGGAGTACAACAGAATACAAAAACTTTTGTTGTCCGAGTACTGTGATTTTTCGGACAGAGTTATAATCGAGTCGCCGTTCGCCGAGACGACGAGAGACGGTCGTGGTCTGCGTCAAGTGGCACTGGGATTGACGGCCTCGAGGCTCGTCATAGCCGCTGATATATTGAAGAAAAATTCGTCATTCACCTGCCCGCCGGATCTCGATCCGAGCATCGAGAGTTTCGAGCTCGTGTCCGTTTATCCATTGGAATTCATCGCTCTGAGTGTTTTTCGTCGAAGAAAACGGCGAACCCTCAAAGCAAGGTGAGAGGAGACATTTAAAAAAAAAAAAACGATTGGTCGCATCGTATCGCGTAATAAATCAAATTTGACCATTTTGAAATCGTCTTAAATGGGGAAAAAAAAAAAATTTAATCTTCCAAGTCCCCCGAGTTAATATGCAAATTAGCGGAAATTTATTTTTAAAAAAATGAAAAGAGATCATCCCCAAAGATTCGCGCTGGATAATTCGATAATGAAATTACAGATTGATAGACGGCAGAGCCCGATACTACGAGCTCGGTGGGATGAATTGTAGAGCGATGCACTGGACAATGTGGCGGGAGAACGTGCGAGATATAATGGCGAAAAGACGCGACGGTAGTTCAATGTCCGAGACAACGGCTGCCAGTTCATCGAGCGCGAGTACGCTTTATCTGCTGTCCTCAGATATCGAGATCAGGAATAACAGGAGAAGTCACGATAGAACGAGCACGTGTCGCGTTTGGGCGCACTACGGCGGTGCCGGTGATGGTCAAACGACCTCGTCATGGCCGCGAAAAGACGTTTATCTCGGTCCGTCGTACAACGAGCTGTCGCACGGTTATTATACACCGGTACCCGTGAGATTCGCCGGTGCGAGCCTCGAGGATCTCAGTTACGAGCTCGAGGATGCCACACCCAAGAGTCTCGTTTGCAAGAAAACCTGCAGCAGCTGGCCGTGCGCGAGGAGCATCAAGAAATTGGGAAAAAACGAATTGAATCGCGGCAGCGGACTTTGCGATGTTTTGTTTACCCGAGAGCATCGAAAACGGGGCAATAAAAATCGCGTCTACGAGACGAACGATCGTAATCGTGAATCCGAGGATCGGGACGATCGGATATTCGATAAGAAGAAGAATGATCGTCGGGCAACGGCCTCCGAGACTTCGGGGATAAAAAATTTTTGTAAAATCAAGCAAAAACGTAAATCCGGTTCGCCGAGAAAGCGCGACGACGAGATCGCCGTAGCACCGAAATTATCGCGCTTCGGTTTTGGCGTCGGTGAGAACTGTAGCTCGGGCCTGTACATCGAGCCTTGGGACGGCGATCGGGAACAATTTCGCCGTCGCTCAAGATCGATTCAGGGCGCGCGAGCGGATCCTTGCGGATTGATCGATCGCGGTGTTCGCGTCTGGGAGCGCAAGCGTGAAAATGAAAGAGAGCGCGAACGAGCGACAGGAAGATCGAGACATCCGCGACGCTACGCTCTCGCCACGGCGGCACATTTTTTTCACGCTCTCGGTCCATGGTCGGTGCAGCCCGGCGAGAGAGAATCCGTACAGCGAGCCAGAGCCTCGAGCGCCGTTTGCATACGTCGACAGCCGTTGGAAGCGGAACTGAGACTTCCGGTTTCCAAGAGACAGCTCGCCGCAAGTATTTCCATGACTTCGCTGGATCCCGGACGTGCCGGTACAATGAGCGGCTCATCGACGAGAGATCGGGTCGTACTTTTTTGGACTCCCGAATATTGGTATCGTCCGAGAGCAGCTACGGCGGCTTATCGCGAGCTGAGAAAGCATCTTTGCGTTCTTCGGGATTTTCGTGCGCGCAAGGAACGCGCGAGAAAGACATTTTTCTGCCGTAAAAAGAGAAGCAACGATCGTCCGAACGAGCGCGGCGGTGAATCAACGAGTTCGCCGTTAAACGAGGAGAAGCCAAATTGTATTCTCGGTAGAATATTTGCCTCGAGGGAGAACGGTGCAAATCGTGGGAGGGAACGCGGTGAGAGCAGCAGAGAAGGCGGTACCGGTCAGTTGAGACGTTTGCTGAGGATGGAACTGCGAATTACAGCCTGGGATTTGGACAGTACGACGATCGCGAGGCAATTGACTCTCATTGATCGCGAGCTATTTCGGCGTATCTCATCGAACGAGATGGAAATTCTCATGTCGCAGAGATCATCGAGAAATGCGCCGAATCTTGGCGCTTGGATAGCCTTTAGTCATAGAATTTCTTGTCTAACGGCGAGCGAGATACTAGCGACGAAGAAACTCGACATGAGAACGAGAATTCTCTCGAGATTCATCAATGCAGCTGACAAATGTTACGCGATTGGAAATTTTCACTCTTGCCGATCGATCCTCGCTGGGCTTCAGTCACCGCCGGTTTATCGATTAAAATTCACCTGGTCGCATCTGAGAACTCATCACTCGACGAGATACGAGACGATGGAGAGACTGTGCAAGATTTATCGCAATACGGGCTCGAGAAATTATCGAAGAGCATGGAAAAGATTCGAGCGAAGACCGCCGCTGTTGCCTTACGTCGGTGATCTCCTGGCGAGGATTCTTCGCGACGACGATGGCGGTGAGAAAAAATCATCCGAGTGCGAGACCGCGAGATGGAAAAATCGACCGTGTCGTTTTAGCCAAACCGAGCGGCGATATTCCAGGGGCGAGGTTGACGCGGTCATTGAAAATGCCTGCAAGAAAATCGCATCGAAGAGTACCGCGGGAACGTTAGCGAGGATCGATAAGCCGGATGCGAGTAAAAAAGATGAGACGGAGACGGAAAAATTGGTGAAACGTCGAAGAAGCATCGGCAGAAGAATCGTCTCGGCTGCGATGATGAAGATTGGCTATTTGAAAGCTGATTCCGCGTCGACGAGGAAAAACGACGAGGAGATTCCTTGGACCTCGAGGGAATACGAGTTGGCGCGAAAATTTTATTCAAAATGGCGCCGAGGCGTTCTGAGATCGAAAATTTTTGCTGAAAATGAGGCGAAAATACGGGAAATGGATCCGAAGAAGCGACGAGTTATGGAAATATGCGGCTGGCTGTGCGAATGTCAGAGACACTCTCAGGGATATGATTTTCCTGGTCATTCGCTTGCTTGGGAATTTTTGCTCAAAGCGAGATACCGCGAGGACAGAGATAATTTTTTCATAAGCTTGAAACTCGAACCGCCCTGCGGATGATGAATTTCGCGCGCTAATTCTTTCCTGGTTAATCATTATTTTCGTATACGTCGAGGATCAAACTTGAAGTACAGGAGAGTCGTCGAGAGACGGGCGAATGAGAGTTTTGCGAGGTCAGGCGAATTTTTTTTTTTTTTATTCTCAGATTT
The DNA here is from genome assembly GCA_963564615.1 of Rhorus exstirpatorius. Classification (NCBI taxonomy): domain Eukaryota; kingdom Metazoa; phylum Arthropoda; class Insecta; order Hymenoptera; family Ichneumonidae; genus Rhorus; species Rhorus exstirpatorius. The sequence continues at coordinate 34,349,267 of OY751317.1, forward strand.
CTCGAGTGTCGACTCGTCTCGCCGCGGCCAACTTCCCCGGCCTACGCTTCAATCGTGGATCCAACGTCCATGAATTTATATAAAAAGCACCTGAAAGGTGCGACTGTACACATACTTTGTATATTTTTATTGTTCTTATACAGTTTTAATATACTTTTACCAATATTCGTTTTTTTTTTTTTTCCCCGAACCTGGCATTCAAGGATACCCCGAAACTGATTTTAAATTTAAAAAAAAGTTTTCTCGCTATTAAAAATATTCCGGCAAAATTTCAAGATAATCGGATAAATTATTCCCGGAGATATTTAAAATTTTATTCCCAGTCGAGGATCACTGACGAAAAAAAATATTAAACATGAATCATATTTTTTTTTTTTAAACTGTCGTTCAGCATCATTTTATTTCGAACATGATGTATACAATGGTTGTTCTTTTTGCTTGGTAAATTTGTTTCAATTTGCCAATTGGAAAAAAAAAAAGAAAAAAAAAAAACTCAAAGTATACCGTGAGAATTTTCACAAATTTTCGAACGGTAATTAGGATTGGAAATTTTTTTTTTTTTTCCCCGACTAGATGACAGAACTGAATATTATATTACATTGAAATGCGACTTGGAGGGAAAAAAAAAAAGAGAAAAAAAAAGTATAATGATGAATTTTCATGGTGAAACAGTCTCTTGTTTTCTGATACTCGCGTACGAGATGAGGGAAAAAAAAAGAAAAAAAAAACGATCAATTCGCGTTTCGCTTTCAGCGAAAGGGGTCGCTTAGTCTCATTTTTTTTTTATTAATGAAAATATACGAATTTTCGCCATTAGTCGCTCAAGAGCTTGAGCGCGTCAAAGGCCGAATAACAAGACACGTGTGACGCTATACAAGCGAACAATTTATATAATTATACAATTTCGTCTCGTGTAATAGAGCATTCCAGAAAGTTTATCAATTATCGCTTGGCGATTAACGCAATGTCTCAATAATGACGGTAGCTGTCTCAGAAAAAAAAATGCCCTTCTTTACATAAAAATATTACAGTAAAGGTACTTAAAAAAAAAGAAAAAAAAAAAGAAAAATGCCCATAATAAAAATACTGGGTAAATTTGAGGTCACTTTGAAAACGCAACGAGTATAACAATCATATATAACTTTTTCTTTGCCATTCGATAACGAATTATTCGAGAGTGCACGAGCTCCCCTCCCCTCCCCTCCCCCCCTCGGACAATACTCAAAGAGACTAGAAAAATAATTTTAATCGTTATCACGAAAACTTTTACACGCGCACTTGTGTCTTTGTGTGTGTGTGTGTGTGTGTGTGTGTCATTATCGAGTCATTGCTGTATATGTGATTTTCGAGTTAATGGCGAAAACGCCACGCGATACGATTTATACTTCTACGTTCAGCCGCTGGTACTAAAATACCTCTAGAAATTTTTTCTTTTTTTTTGTTTGTTTTTTCATAAAAAGATATTAAGAGAAATAATTGGTACGGAGAGTGAAAGATTCATTTTTGTGAATAGCACTTTTGTCAGTTTTTTTTTTTTTTTTTCGTTTGTTTTTCCATTGTGAAGCTTCAACGGAGATCCCCGTCAAAGGATCTCGAATAAAATGCATGAGAAGTATCACTCGAATCGACAAAATGTAAATAATATAATGAACCGATGAAAATTGAATGGAAATAAATAAATAAATAACAAAAAAAAAGACACGACGGCGTCGCGCAGCTTTTCGCTCTGTTCATGCATTATTTTTTTTTTTTTTTCGTTCGTTCGTCTCGGAGACGTTTTCTCGAACCATATATCTCGTTCGTAAATCTTACGGAAATAATTTGTTTTTCTTTTGTTTTCTTATGAATAAAAATGACTTTACGAGTAATTTTAAGATCACATGCCGCCTGGTTTCGGAAGATTGGTGTCGTATGCCCTTATCACATCCGTCTGAGTGACCGAGCCGCCTTCCTCTTGTGAAAATGCGAAACCGTCTGTCGGCGTGTTGAAAAAAAAAAAAAATAAAAAAAAAAATAAATAAAAACGATTATTAAACATTGCGTCGCGTTACGATATCGGATATTTCAATAAATCGTGCATTAGTAGTAAGAGATGTGAAATTTAAAATCTTATTCTAACACGCTTGAGATAACTCACTGAGCGAAGTGCCAAAAAATTCGAACTAGCCAAAGTTCTTTTTTGTTTTTGTTTATCGTTTCGTTATGAATCAGGCGTATTTACAGAGTCGTGGAGCAACGGAAAAGCAATTTTGTGTGCGTGGTGTGTGTGTGTGCGCGCGCGCTTGCCAGTACAGATTTTTTTAATCCTTTCAAATAAGTACATTGTAAACGAGCTTATTTTTTTTTTTTTTTAACTTTTCTCCTCATTTCTCTCTTTGGACCGACGACTCGTTTCAATATTATCTACAATATTCGCAACGACCAATCGTCATCATCCATGTTATATATCAATTAAGGGGTTAGGTACACTTGCAAGGCCAAAAAAAAACTCTTTTTTTTTTTTTTAAGACAGTTTTCATTATTCATTGATCATTATTTATCAGTTCAAAAGATACACACATCTCAAGAAGTTACAGTAATTTTTTCATGTCAAAAGAGTGATGAACAACCGAGTTACAGCCAATCCTCCCAGAGGCAAAAAAAAAAAAAGAGTTGTTTTGCGGTGCGTGTAACGAAACATTTTGAATTTTTGCTTTATTTTTTTTTTATGCAACCGAAAAATCAACGATTTTTTTAGTGAAAAAAAAACATTTTTTTACTTTGAACATCCGCCATTTTGTCAAAAAATTAAATTTTGATAAAATATCGCCGTCAAGTACGAGAGAATATTTTTTTAAAACTAATTCCAACGATTTAGTTCGTTTCGGATGATCCAGTCATGAGTTACGTTACGCACCGCAAAACAAAATTTTTTTTTTTTTGGGGCCTTTGGGAGATTGGCTGTTACTCGGTTGCTTATCACTCTTTTGACATGAAAAAATTACCGTAACTTCTTGAAATGTGTATCTTTTGAACTGGTAAATATTGATCAATGAATAATGAAAACTGTCTTAAAAAAAAAAAATCTCAGAAAAGGCGTTTTTTTTTGGTCTTGCAAGTAGTGTACCTAATTATTAATTGAATAATCGATGAAAAGTTTTTTTTTCCTCTTCTATCGTCAAGCTCAAAGACTTACGTGATAGCTCCACGTCGACATTGACTCTCGTGGCTGAGTTTGGTCTTCTGGTGAAAACATTTTTTACGTTTTTCAGCAGTCTCGCCGTCTCCGTCAATCTGCAAGCCGTGCATTGTGTTTTTGTTTCGTTAGTAGACCAAGCGCTTGAATCGTCCACTTTTCGTTTTTCTTTTATCAAACTCAAAGAGTTTCGTTTTTTTTTTTTTTTATTACAATTTACTTCTTTCCCCGTTTATAGTCGTCGTGACGGTAAACTTTGTCTTGTCAACGATTCAAGATTTTAGGTTTTTATTACGCTTTTGAAATCTCGTTTCGCATTTTCGTGTGTCTTATGCGTGTAATAAAAAAAAAAAAAAAAAAAATCCGTGTCATTACGCTCCGTGATCTCGCTCATTTCGTCTCCCTCACTCGTGCGGGAAAACCCGCATTTTTAATCGATAAAGATGATTACCTCGTATCGCAGATCGAGCAATCGAATCCTGGCAATGATATTTCGAACAGCAAACGCGCATGCCTCGATAGAATTTTTTTTTGTTTTTTTTCTCTTTCTTTTCCTAACTGTGAGACTACGAAAGTAAATTTGGCTGCCGATAAGCAAATATAGTGTGCTCGCAGGTGCGATAGAAATTGCAAGGCTTATGACGCTTAGCGAAAAAAAAAAAAATCAAAGAAATACATCGAGATGAACGTGCGTAAACATCGATACTGGAATGTCCGATTGGACCGAATTAGTGAGGACTAGGGTAGACGTACCGGTTGCGGCAACTTTAAGCATTTTCGAACATTCATTTACGAGCAGTGTTCACATTATTGCAAATTCAGGACTGAAAAAGTGATCGATATGTTCTATAAGATACACAGAATCGAATTTTTTATCATTTAAAACGTTTTTCTGATCATTATGAATAAGAAAATATGAATTTATCTCGTAGCTGTCATTTTCACCATTTTTTTGCCACATTTGTACTACTTTTGGCCATCCGAAGTACCCAGTTGTGGCTATAAAGCTTTGAATTGAGATACGAATGCGCTACAAACGAAAGATGGAGTTTTAGACAAACAGTATCGGCAGATTCGAGTTAAAAATAGTTATTTATTTCCGTGATAAACATATTACTGAAATGGCATAAGCGTGCTCTATTTGTGCCATAAGCTGGCCACAAATAGAACAATCACATTTTGAATGCGCATATTTTTCAGGTATTTTAGCTGATATATCAGTTTTTTGTGTTTCCAATCCGCAAAATGAGCTTTAACTGATAAAATATAAATTTTTTGTGGGACAAAATGACTTTGGATAATGAGAACCCGTAGTCTTCTCACCGCGGGATCCCTTAACACTTCTGACGAGAAAGCTAACCAACCGCTCAGCGTTGACGCATTTCGTCATATTTCGTTGAAATAAATTAACAGATATTCAATGCAGCTATCGATAGTGGTGCGCAAACATCTCGAATATCGAAATATTACGTCCGATGAAGTGAACGCAGCCTTGAACCTTTGAAAAAAAAAAAAAAAAACTCGAGGGAAATGCGGAGTGGCCACAACTGGTACGTCTACCCTATTTGTCCACGGTAAAGATTGTAAAAAGTCAATGCTATGTTTTACAAACTACCAGGTCGGGGTACTTACACCTCGCGAGCTCGGCGATGGCATGCACAGATCTGCATGGATTACCACGGTTAAAACATATCAACAAAGAAGAAAAAAAACAAAAACAAACATTACGGGTTAGCAGGCAAATTATAGTATCACCAAATCGTAACGGGGGAAAAAAAAAACCTACAAAGTACTCAAAGTAGTGAAATTAAATGTATGTGAATTCTATTGAAATTCGTGAATTTGACTCGTCTGATCTGAGCTTACGATGAAATTCATACTCTCGTGACGAATAAATATCGAGTAAAAAAAAATTAATGAATTGAACTACGGGGGTTCGAAGCTTCTGCAACGGGAAAAATCATTTTTTTTCCCCCCATTTTGCCAATCTCTCTCTTTTTTTTTTACACGACGATCGTCCAAATACTGCTCTAACGAAAATACGCAATTTCGAAAAATCTACGCCGATACGTGAGCGTAAAAAAAAAATCACTCATAAAAATATGCGAGTACGACGGTATAAGCAAAGAAAAAAAAAAAAAAAAAAGTCACAAGGAAAAAGGCCCAAAGAAAACAATAATTATTCGAGAGAAAAAAAAAAAACAATAATAATTACAATACATTCTACAAGTTGTATAGTAAAGTATAATATATCATTGATATCTCGAGTAAGGTCCAGCCTCTTTGCTTTTCACAAATCTTTCCCAATAAAAATCATACCATGTTTGATCATAATACTTAACATAATTACATATTTAAAAGAAAAAAACCCAAAAAAAAAATAAAATATACTATAAAACTCCGTATCACCCGATATTACATTGTTTAAGTTTAGGAAAAAATTATACGAAGATTGCGACTATAAAAATATGTAAATTACGAATAATCAGGTAACCTATTATTTTTGGCACATCGTTGAAAAATTTATTGCGATATTAGGGAAGAAAACTTTCGCGCGATCACGGGGATAATAAATGTGAAAATTCATTTTCGCGACGAAACACGGACGGTTTACGTTTAATGCGGATGCCATGCATCCTGGAATGTGCTTCATGCAGGAAATTTGTGAAAAAAAATTTTAAAAAACCGACTACCTCACGATAAATCCGTCGATTTTGTTTGTTTTTTTTTTTTGTTTTTTTTTTTGTTTTATAGGGGAAGGAGCGAGGTAAGAACATTTCATGCAGTCGAGTCGCGGCTTGGATAGTGCGAATACCACGAATCACGTGCTAAGATCGTGAAAGGGTAAAATCTCATCCACGAACATCGTCTTCGTCGGGGACGCATTGAGCTCCAACAACGAATAAAACATCGCTTTGCCGATCTCGATCTCCTGCTGTGTAATTTCCGTTTTTTCCCCCGTTTTTTAATTATTATTATTATTATTATTATTATTATTATTTATTTTCCTTTCGTAATTTTTTTCCGAAGAATAATCAATTCGCGAGCGCGCGAGCCGTTAAAAACGAGCAAACGATCGATCAAGGGCACAAATCGACAAAAGCCATGCGCGCGACCTCGGATTACGAGTCGTGAAAAAGAAAAAAAAAAAAAAATTATCAAAGTTGCGATTCGAAGAGCATGCCGCACGGTTTGGAAAAAATTCAAAAAAAAAAAAAAATCTATTGAGGATTAGTCGATAAATACTGCACAATTAATCGCGCCACTGGGATTTTTTTTACGCGAAAATATAACCCAGCCCGATTAATCCATGAACAATCCCGACCATTTCGTTGCATTCTCGCGCGTAAGACGGAGTTTTTTTTTTTTTTTCTTTTCGCCTACTTGCTTTTTTTTTTTTTTTTTTTTTTTTTTAATGTTATCATTGACGATAAATATCAATGCGACTTACGAGCTCCTGTATTCCTGATTGGTGAACAAATCACCGGGATCTGATTTTTTGATTTCTTGTTCCCTCGCTGCTTCGATCAGCGGTTTCCATATCGTGCTTTGAACTCTGTTCGGGGTGTAAGAAAAATTACGGACTTTTGAAGAAATGAAAAAATTTCGAATATTCATGATACAGACTGAGCATACCAGAAAAATGATTTTTGATGATTATAAAACAGCAGGGGCTTTAAAAATCAATCGATGATCGATATTTTGTATCTCATTTTTATCGCGATTACGGTATATTTGTTTTTGATTATGATTTTTCATAAAAATAAATAATTTCTTGGTAAATATAGCCTTGGATCGTCGTAATTCGCGTAAACTCACGCTTTAACTGTGACATCGAGAAGAAGAACGGCGAACGGTATGAGTATAAGCCCGAACCAGAATACCGGAGATGAAAAGAGCATTGTATCGTTGCCGAGCATTTCCGCTCCGATTTTCAAATTTGGCCAAAAATGACTAAAAAATATATATATATATATATATATATATAATTTCGTACAACGCGAATGAAGTATCGGGCAAGATTTTTCATAATTCGCAAAATTCAGATGCTCACCTGTAAATAATTATAAACAAAAACCACAGTATGATCGATCCCCAGGTAGCCAGATGCGTGACCCATGTCCATGAATCTATTATGAGTCCAGCTTTTCCGCAAACCGTCACCACGACGTACTGTTTCAATTAATTTAATACGACAATCAGTACATTATCCATTGCAACAAATTAATATTTTTAATACGAAAAAACAAAACAAATATCAAAGGCATATTTGATATTATAAATAGTAACGTAAAATTAGATTTTTGGAAATTCATCATTTCGTGCCAATGACCGCAACTACTAAATTACTCACGAACGAATTTATCGAAGAAATTAAAGGATACGATCGCAGCGAATTTTAAATTTCACAATTTCTACGCATAATATACACTTGGATGACTGAAAAAGTGATTTTTTTTTTTTTTCACGTAAAAGAGTCGTGTATTGCCTGGAAATATGTTTTTCGGTACTTTTATTGAATATTTTGAGCAATTCACGAATATTTATGATACTCGGCGGAAAAATTTTGTCTTGGAATCCGACCTGAATCCAAACTTCAAAAATAATATATATGATAAATTATATCAATATTATACAGTCCCCATTTATTAAATAATAATTAAATATATAAAAAATAGTGCATCTTGTATCATATTTTCCGGAACCAATTGTCATAGGTTACGGTCAGAGTCGCGCGTCCGGCTGCAAGTCAATCCGAAGTGTAAAAAATCATATCGTCGGAGAGACAAAATTAGTGTCGGAAGCCAATTTCAATAAATTAATTTTCAAAAAATCAATTAAATCAATAATCCTCGATCACAATTGCGAAATAAGAAAAAAAAAATGTATCATGGGCACGAAAAAATTGGTGGCTGTTATTGAATTACAAGTGCAGTTTCTCGCAGTTTTCTTTTAATTTCTCCCAAACAAGGCAGGTGAATAGCCATGAAATTTTCCCATACAGCTGTTACATGTTACCATTAAAAATATGAAAATTTCAAGTCACCTGGCATTTTTTCTTCGATACTATTTATCGTTATTACATGCATCGGCCCGAAAGTCCCCCCCCCCCCCCCCCCCCAAGAGTTTCGCGTTGAAACGCGAAAAATTCGATAAATTAAATAACTTCGTTACGGATCAGACGAACGCGTTCACAAATTTCACGCAGAGATTCAGGAATGTCAAGTAAGAACGATCCGTAAAATTTTCATCGTCTTAGGAATATTTTTACCTGCACGCGCCCCCGCCCGTGCATCCTTTAATATCGATGAAGATATTTAAATTTTTGAAGAAATTTGAAAATTTGCCGGTTCAACGATAATTATTTTTTTATTCAAACTTTACCGTGTAGACGAAATTTCCCAGAACGATGTAACCACCGTCTCGGCCATTGCTCCAAACAACGTCGTGCTGCAGAGCGAGAAATGAGAGCCAGTACAGCAGAGAAGAATGCAACAGGGCGTTTATTATCCAGACCCAAAACACCTGGAAAAAAAAAAAAAAAACCCAATTAATGATAATTGGATGCAATTGAATTTCTTTTGGAAAGACAATGATTTTGCGATAATGATTGTTATTCGACGAACCTTAATGTTAAACGTGGTTGTGTTCTTGGCAGCGTATAATCTCGGATGAGCGAGATGAGTTTCGGCTGAACAAACTTTGTCGAAGAGTCCCATCGCCAATGGGGGTGCGGCGGTGAATAACTTGATAAAAATTTTATTTCAATCGATATGTAAGGAAAGAAAAGAAAAAAAAAAGGGAGAGGGAAAAAAAATCCGAAAGTTTCGAGGCTCGTTGATTTAATTTTCAGTGTTTGAACGTTGCAACTTACGACGTTGTAAAGACCGATGGACCATCTCTCGAACAGGACTTGTCCGGACCAGCCGGAATATATGGCGAACCACAGCTCCACCACGTAAAGGCATATATTTTTGTAGAAAGAATATAAAATTAATTTGCACATTCTACTGTAGTTCCATGAACCGTGGACGAACAGTAATCGCTTGAGAAATCTAAATTGGGCTATCGAGTAGTCCGAGGCGCAGGCTGCTTGAAGACCCTCAAGACCGGATATACCTTGGATGGGTAAATGAACGGGTTTTTTTTTTTTTTTTCCTCTTATTTTTCAATAAAAAGATATATTCGAAAAATTAACTCACCGACACCGACGTGAGCCTTTTGAATCATTGCTACGTCGTTGGCTCCATCACCGATAGCGAGAGTGATCGCCTTCGTGTTACTCGTTACTAAATCTACTACCTGTGAAACGAAAAAATTGATTCAAGGCGGCCCCATCAGTGACAAAACTAGTCAAAAAATCGTGACGTGAAAAAAAAAAATCATAAAACCTATCATAATATTTTTTAAATACTCTGTTTAAATAAAATTTATGAATTTCGATGACCGTTTCCCGTGATATTTTATTCATAATTTATTATAAATAATATTATAAATGAAGTCTCAACTGACAAAAGTATTTAACGCTGTCAGAGCGATCAAGTAAAAAACGATAGCTGATATTCATATGTTTCCTCGCGTGCACAATGTGACAGACATATATAGTACGCGTTGTCATGACGACGGAGCGAAGGCAAAAAGTTTTATCCGTAATTCAGATTTATTTACGTACAATTTAACCATATGAAAGCTATGATAAATTGAATTGTTGCATAAAAAAAATATTGCAAGCTTCTTTTAGGGTGTAAATAATAAGTTAATAATAATTAATACCCGTAATAATGACAGACTCAACTTGACTCATTCTCTACGTTAGGGAACGAGCTAATCTAACCTTACGCATAAAGTTACTGGATTGCATTCGCGAGTTTTGTTGTATGCTTCAAAACAGTATAATGAAGAACAGGGGAGAAAAAAGGCTCGTCTCGAGGCAAGTACAGTTGAATCAACGGCCAGTATGCAATGAACTCGGAACTCGTCTAGTTGACATTGTATATCTTGCCGAACAACTCAAATGTGACAGTTGTTCGGAACCACTTTTGCTGGCGTTCATCGAATCTGAAGTGAGACGCGGATTAGCTTCGATTTTCACATGTTTTTTCCCCTAGTCTTCTGCTAGCGAGCAGATCCGGTGTATGACAAGGACAGAGACCGCGGACTCGCATTAATTATTGAAATTAAAAAAAAAACCGTACGGTAAATCGACTTAAATCTTTGGTAAATATCTCTTATAGATATCAACCATTATTGGGGTATGTTTTTTTTTTTTGCCCTTAAACGATTAATTTTTCGTGTATACTGAAATTTCGATAGTTGGCGTGTCATCTGAGCCTTATATGCCCCATAAGAGCAACGTTAACTTATTTATTAATTACACAAAAACTACACGGTAAATTAATTTGAAATTTTGCAGACATGTAGAGCAAGGTCAACTCTTTTGATTAAATGCAAAAAAAAACAGGGTGTTAAACGTGAACCTCAATTCGACCGAACTACCTTAAGGCGGCCCATCAGTGACAACACTAGTCAAAAATCGTGACGTGAAAAAAAATCATAAACCTATCATAATATTTTCTAAATACTCTGGCTAAATAAAATTAATGAATTTCGATGACCGTTTCCCGTGATATTTTATTCATAATTTATTATAAATAATATAAATAAAGTCTCAACTGACAAAAGTATTTAACGCTGTCAGAGCGATCAAGTCAAAAACGATAGCTGATATTAAAATGTTTCCTCGCGTGCAGAATTACAGACATATATATTGTATCCGAGATTTGCACACAAGATGACTTTCGCGATTAAATTTCTCGGGAAAATCCCTGGCAAGACACAATTTTTTAAATACCATTGGAAAGTTCAAGATTTCATCTTTCAATCCTCAAAATTTGAATAAGAACTCTCGTCTTTATCAAAAGGTATCATGTCACTTCCGGTGAAAATGGAATCAACTGCCACAAGACACATGCTAAAATAGGTAATTTTAAATTACTCGTTCGCAATAATTTGCCTGGCAACATACCCTGAAATTTTGAGAGAGCGTTCATTGCATCTTGGATAACACTCTCCCGAAGTTTCATTCGTATCGCCGATTTTTTAATTCACTGATGAGCCATCTTAATTATTGATTTTTTTTTCTTTTTTTTTCCCCTTCAATACAGTCCCTTTTCACTCTAGTCATGAAGATTCATCAACATCGTTAGATCGAATGATGGTTTTCTCACCTCGGCTTTTTGCATCGGCGAGACTCGACAGCATATAACGACCTTGCAGGAGGTGCACAGATCGAGAAACTGTTGTCTCAGGTCGCACGAAAGCGCGTATTTCAAAGTATAACCATCTATAATCAGGCCTACGTCGTTCTGGCAACACAAATCTTGGCCGAAATTTACGCAGTGTTGATTAATCACATTTCGCGTTTTCTGCACAGCCGCAATCAAAAAAGAAAAAAAAAAAAAAAAAACCCCCCGATTGTTAGCAAAAAAGTACGCTCCGTTGAATGAGAACGTGAAAAATTGTTTTTTTTTTTTATTTTAAATAAACGAAAAACTCACGTCTAAAGTAAGTTCATTTAATATTATTAGAGGCATCGATTGGGTAATCAATCGACAAGAATGACCGATATTGATGGCAGTCTCTTGCTTATCACCCGTCAATACCCAAACGTTTATGTCCGCTTCGATGAGAGCCTGTAACGTTTCGGGAACCTGTTGGAAAATAAATAAATAAATAAATTTTCAAAAAAACATCCGAGTATTTGGAAATCGATTCTCGCGAAGAAAGGTCCAAAAGGAAAACACAATCGAGGAAACAAAAAAAAAAACAAAAGGAAAACACAATTGAGTAAATAATTTTCAAATTTTTTTTCTTATAATGAAAAAAATTTTTTTTCAATACTGTCATTGACAATGGAGCTGGACCAAAGGGTAAGAAATGCGTTTAAATGTTTTTTTAAAGACCGGCAGCTCCATTGACCCGTTTGATCACAAAAGTTTCCATTATTATTATTATTATTATTATTATTATTATTATTATTATTATTATTATTATTCGACTCACTTGATCTTGCAAATGATCCTCGATCGCGGTAGCTCCCAGCAGCGTTAAATTCGTCTCGATCAAATTCGCGGCATCTTCGAGTTTTGTCTCGCGATTGACGAGACACGTCTCGGCTTCGTGATAACGTTCGTGCCACGATTGATAATCGCTCTCCGGTATATCGGCGTACGCGAAGCACAATGTTCTCAAGCCCTCGGTGGCAAAAGCTTTGAGATGCTCTAGCGTAATCTGACGAAAATCATCGAATCGATTCTGATCCGAATCAGGGCTCGATCCCGTAAATTTTGGCGCGAGCCTCTCGTAGATTACGGAATCGGCGCCTTTGCAAAAAATTTTTATCTCACCCTCGGGCGTTCTCACGACTACCGACATTCTTTTTCTCGCCGAGGTGAATTCTATGACGTTGAGAACCTCGTAACGCAGACGCTCACCCAATGCGATTATCTCGACGTATGCCGGTGTTCTCGTGTCGAATACGTAACCGTACTTTCTCGCACCGTCCACCAATGCTCTCTCGTCTGTCCGATAAGAGAGTATAGCGTTAAAAAAATAATAATAAAAAAACCCCATGTATCCGTAAATCCCGAAAATTAGTCATAAATAATAAAAATAAGTCATAAAAATATGGTAATAGTCATAAAAAATAAGTTGTCAGTGCGCTCTTTCGTTTCAGAAAATTTTCGCAATTAGGAGTACGAATGAAATTTTTTTTTTCAATCATTGGTGCGCATGATGTAAAGTAAGTAAAAATAACGAGGACGTATTTGGTTATTTTTCGTTAAAAATGACAGATGTTATAGGCAATTTAATTTCACGGATTTTGTGACTCGTTAAGATTATCGCATAGCGATTTATAGTTTAGATTTCGATAAAAATTAGTGCACGGATCAATTGTGATCGAAACATGGACTCGTTTACATTTTTATGAAGTTGGGTGGAAAAGAAAAAAAACGTTATTAGAATTTTTATTTTTATAAATTCAACATGCCGTCATATTAGATCTGTTATCATTAGGCTGAGTGACACGGCGAATGCATACCCGCAGATTGACGATCTGCGGTTTCCATTTTTGACTAACGTTGCTTTGGATGCTTCCTTACTTTACGGTTAATTACTATTCTTCGCTTACTAGTCTTCGCTTACTGTATATTTTGTATGATTCATTACTCAATATTATTCATTACTCTGATATAATAATTATATAATTAAGGGCTCGATTTATCACGAAGCTCTTTTTGATTATTTTGTGTACTCATTATTTTTTTGTATAATTCCAAGGGAAAATTTCCCGTATGAATAAATAAATAAATATATATATTAGACTGTTTCAAAATAAATCGATAATTTTTTTTTGCTTTACACAATCTTAAACTATACTTGGACATCAAAAAATAATCCTCGCGAAAGGAAGGGTCGGTCCTTCAAGATTTAGAGGTGTCTCATCGGACTTTTGTCATTTTTATTTCGTTAATACGTTAATAATTAATTTGCATGGATGGAACAAACGTTTTTCTAGTCCTAAAATGATGAATATATTACAAACTTATGTATAAATACTGAATATACTAGAAAAAACGATCTTGATGATCGCAGCAACAATTATCGGTCGATATATACGTCGATAAATGCAAAAAAAAACAAAAAAAAAATACAAAAATCAATATTAATAATCTCCTACTTTCCTTTTAAGGTACTTCCTACTTTGTACTTTCTCCTACAATTAAGTAGGAGATTATTAACTACTGATAAATAACGTTTTTAAGAAAATTTTTATAAAAATCGTAATTAATTGTTTTTTTCATTTGCTAACATGTTTTTATTTTGTTCAATTAATCATAAAGTCCTGTTTGCTAATAATAATAATTTGTGCTCGATTGACAAAGTAGACCAAGTGTTGAATAATCATTAATGTTATTGAGAAAAACGATGTGGGGTTAGAAAAACAGGCGTGCAAAGGTACCCGCGCGCCGATACGACGTGCCGCGCTAGATAAATTAATTTATCTCTACCGGTAAACATAATTTCTCCATTAATAAAAAATACGTTTTTTATGGAAAATTTGACGTAGAATACGATGGTTGTGTTAAGAAATCGTTAAAATTTGGGGGCGATGGTTAAAAAATTGATTTAAATATTTCAATTGTTTATAACAATATGAAATTTTTTATACATTTTTTTGAAAATATTTTTTTCTCAAAATTCACTCTTTTATCTTCAAAATGAAAAAAAAAAAGTTTTCTCTAGCTTAAAAATAACCGGAGTTATGAATTTTTGAAAATGAGTCTCCAAGGCACAAATCACGAAAATCTCAAACTTTCAACCCCCTCTATAAAAAAAAAAAAAAAAAAAATTCCTCGAACGCGTATCTTTTTTTTCGACATAGAACCCGTAGAAAAAGTTTCAGCCAAATAAAAAATGTGTCAGTCAGAATGGTGTTCGGTTTGTAAAAGAATTAGTCATTGATGAAATAAAAAAAGACAAAAGTCCGATGAGATACCTCTAAATCTTGAAGGACCGGCCCCTCCTTTCGCGAGGATTATTTTTTTACGTCCAAGTATAGTTTAAGATTGTGTAAAGCAGAAAAAAAAAATTATCGATTTATTTTGAAACAGTCTAATATATATATATATATATATATTTCTGTCAAAATAACAATTTTGGACAAGCCAAGTCAATAATCTTGGATATAATGTAACGATTAGGATTTTTTTTGTCACGCCGTGAACGATACGATACGAAAAAAAAAAACCTTTTATAAAGCTGAACATGTGCTTAATCGTTCGTTCACCATTGCAGCCATCGTATATTGACTTTTTTTTTTAATTTTTTTTCAATTTTTACTCACCAGGCGATGCAGCGTGATAAATTATTTCATCCTCTTGCCTTTCGGGTATCACGGTGTGACAAACGGACAGCATTACCATGAATTCGTGCAATATTCCCGCGGAGATGGATTTTTTCTTGTCATCGAGACTCGTTCGATCCGTTTTGACACGACCCTGAATTATATCCGACACTAATTCGCTCTCGAGCTGTCTCGAGCTTCCCCCTGCCACCGATAACGTCGGCTCACTGCAAAAAAAAAAAAAAAATCACCAGATTTTCTTTGTAAAACGCATATTTTCGTTTCACCGATCGACAATTAAATCCATGATTTCTCATAATATCACCGAACGGTAAAAAAAAAAAAAAAAAAAAACTTACTCGTAAATTTTGCCCGCTATCGAGCAACGCTTGAATTCCATCACGTTTTTCGTCAACGTGCCGGTTTTGTCCGTAAAAACGTAATTAACCATTCCCAATTCCTCATTCAAATTGCTCGTTCTCGCCATCGCGGGTGTATCGCTCTCGGCGTGATACATCTCGATGTCCATATTTATGAATATCGCCTGAACGAATCTCACGACCTCGAGGGTAACTTGCAACGATATTGGTATGAGATTGTTGAAGAGTATCATGAACGAGAGAAAATTGAAAGCAAAATTTTTCATTTTATCTGGAAAAGAGAAAAAAAAAAAAAAAAATATCAACGAACAAACGTAAATTTATTTCATGAACTCTTCATGCCCCCGTCATCGTTGAAAGCAACGAATGAGAAAGCCGAAAAATTTGCGATATTGTGAAATAAAGAAAAAAAAATTTTTTTTTTTTTTCAAAGTACAAACGAACGAACCGTCCAATCTTATGTACCAAAGACCTATCTCATTCGCGTTCGTCCAGAGCACGCTGAATATCGTCGATACCAGACAGAGGAGGATTAAAACAATGAAGAGCATGAGTACTTGAGTGTTGGCCATGCGATCGAGAGTCGAACGTTTCAATGGCGCTGTTGCCGTGTTGTTTTGCATTAATTTCGTATCGTGGCCCGTATATATAACAACGCCAAAAGCCCATCTCGTGTTTCTCAGCATCGCACCGCGAAGTAAAAGTTGATCGGGACCCAAGTATACATTTCTGAAAAAAAAAAAAAAAAAAAAACGGCATTTGTTGGCTATCAAAAAAAAGCGTGATAATTCGATGAATTAATAATAAATAAGTTTTTTTTTTTAATAAATTAATTTTTTTTCCCCAACTTTTCTCCGTTTTCTTTCAAAATTTCTGGGCGATCAACTTTACAATCGAAGGGACTTCTCACCGTTTATTCATTTCGCTTAAAACTCCGTTGAACTCGTAGAGATGCCCGTTGGGTGGTTCGCAACGAATATTCGCTTTGAAATTCATGACTTCGGCGGTGTCCAGGAGCGTCGCAGTTTCCGGATTTGCCTGTCGAATCTTAAGATTCGTTTCCCCATCGAGATTCGCCGTCTCGATGAAGGCCATGCCCTGCGGCTCGGACGATGACAAAAGTATAAGATCCGCAGGGAAGAAATTATTGTTGTGCACCTGGCGAGAGGCAAAAATTTCAAATATATATTTCACGAATATATTGATAATATTTTTATTTACACGCGGGATAAATTTTTGTACGCAATATATATCGTTAACCTTGACGACATCACCGACGGCTATCGCTTGCCACTGTATCCATTGCCATTTTCCATTTTTTATCACTTCGGCCTGTCGCTTGTTAATCTCGTCGTCTGCCCTTTTTCTTTTCTGAAACGATTGAAAAAAAGTGAAAAGAAAAAAAAAAAAAATTAATATCAGGACAATTCTTTGAAACAATGAAAATTGAAATGAATCAACGGATCAATGATCAAGTACCCACAAAATATTCGACAAGTTCCTTGAGCGCGGACACGCTGAGAATAAAAAATAAGGGCACCACCGTTGTCCAACGTCCGGTCGGTGAAACACCAGGTATTTGCTGTGAAAAATAGAATAATAATAATTTCATCATTTAATTTTGAGGAAATTTGGTTAATAATTTATTTTCATTATTCGTATATCGTACCTGCATGGCCCCTATGAAGAGGAAGAAACAGTTGCTGTAACGACGAAACTGCTCGAAGAGAAACAAAGGTAGGAAAGACCACCATTTGTACTTTGCCGTTGTTATGTGATTGTTACGGTACTGCTTAGCCGGCTGAGATGCATTCACGAAAACTACTCTCTCCTCAAGTTCCTCCTGTTGATGCGTAGACGGCCGATCGTCATCCAGCGGATCTCCATTTTCCGCTCTCGTTCCGACGACTGAAAGAAAATCACGAAAGCTTTGAAAATACCGTTCGGCAATCGTACACCCGTTTCTCTCGCTCTCTCGCGGTAACTGAAAGAAATACGAAAATTACTCAAGCTTTGACTCGAACTTTTTTCACAAAATCTCGCTCTCCTCCGCGTTGTTGTGAAAAATGTCCAGGTACGTCGAGTATTCGAAAATTCGACAAACATGTTGTTGATTTTATTTTTTTTTTTTTTTTTCAATTTTCTCAAGATCTCATAAATATATACACGATGTTATCGGGAATGCGGTAAAAAAAAATTAAAAAATAAAATCGTGAGCAAGTTGAAACTCGAGGAAGTTGAGGAAGTCGAGGAAGTTGAGACTCGAGGCGAGACTCATAGTGTAGGTTTATTGAACAATGAACCGTGAGTCACGGAATAATAAACGTCGTTGAGAATTGCGATAAAGAGATGGGTTAGCGACCTTAGCCGGTCGCAGAGATTTATTCGTGCAAATCGAGTTGTGAGATATTTAAAAATTTAATGCTTTGACATGGCAGGAATAATGATAGATGACTGAAAATAAAATTGTTTGATAATAGAATATTGAATTGAAAGAATCACGCGTCATGAAACGTCATTCATGAGCCATGACACATTTTAGTTGATAGACTCGTGAATTTAGCAGACAACACCCGCGGCACCGAGCGAAAAACAACTGATGAGTGCGTACGATTAAGGATGTATGTTAGTTAAGGCGGCCCATCAGTGACAAAACTAGTCAAAAAATCGTGACGTGAAAAAAAAATCATAAAACCTATCATAATATTTTCTAAATACTTTGTCTAAATAAAATTTATGAATTTCGATGACGTTTCCCGTGATATTTTATTCATAATTTATTATAAATAATTTTATAAATAAAGTCTCAACTGACAAAAGTATTTAACGCTGTCAGAGCGATCAAGTCAAAAACGATAGCTGATATTCATATGTTTCCTCGCGTGCAGAATGACAGACATATATTGTATCCGAGATTTGCACACACGATGACTTTCGCGATTAAATTTCTCGGGAAAATCCCTGGCAAGACACAATTTTTTAAATACCATTGGAAAGTTCAAGATTTCATCTTTCAATACTCAAAATTTGAATAAAAACTCTCGTCTTTATCAAAAGGTATCATGTCACTTCCGGTGAAAATGGAATCAACTGCCACAAGACCCATGCTAAAATAGGTAATTTTAAATTACTCGTTCGCAATAATTTGCCTGGCAACGTACCCTGAAATTTTGAGAGAGCGTTCATTGCATCTTAGATAACACTCTCCCGAAGTTTCATTCGTATCGCCGGTTTTTTAATTCACTGATGAGCCACCTTAAGGTAGTCCTAGCGTTTTTGCACATAGTGCACAATCGCATGAAATTTTGATACGTTAGTCTTAAAGCACCCTCCAATGCACCTGCAAAGTTTGAGTGCACCTTAACGACCTTTTTAGCGAGAAAAATTTAGTTAAAAATCACGATTTTAGCATAACGACTATAGGAAGAATCATGACAGCGCGGAGATTACCTCGAAATTCATACGCTAATATAGTCAAGAATCGCACAACCAAACGCTCATTTTGTTTTAAAAATATTGAGGATTCGGATTTTCACAAAAAAACATAAGCTCAACGGATGTTTGAAAAAGATTTTACGAGTTTTCGGTAGCTACGGGTACCCACTCTCTCTTGTTTCATGCATGCCCCGTTTACCGCACGCTCCGCCGCATCTATACGTTTCCGCTAATTTCCCTTCACCAGTCGCGCTAGGACTACCTTAACCCTTATGTGCGCACGAGACATAGATGTGACGAAAATGGATTAGCGATAGATGTGACGCACCCGGGTACCCGGGTACCCACTTCGTCACATTTTTGCTTGTAATTTCTTGAAAATTTTTTTTTTTTCGATCTGAGCCTCCGGATCTAGGAAGTTTAACTCTTCACGAAGAGATTCCCATAGCTATATTCCGAAAAAAAAAAATTTTTTGCAATAAAAAAATGAACTTGAAGTAAGGTTAGTCCCAGGGACCCAGGGTACCCGGAAATCCACTAGAGAAAAATTTGATATGTGTTCATCTGTGAATCAATGTTAATGTTGATAAATGTTCCATTGGGGTAATATTGTTTAATAAATAAACAAATGAAATAATTCATAGTGTAAATATAATAAAAATTTATTTATTTCTCGCAGTCTATATTTCCACAAACATTTGGAACATCTGCTGCTCGATAAAGCCAATAATTGATGTTGTTGAAATTTGCATCGTTGGAATGCAACGAAAATAGGTTTTTTTGAATAAAATAAAAATAATTTCCAGTACTGTTGACGCTTTACTGTCATATTTAGGCCCCAGGTCGTGAAAAAAAACCGAAAAAAGGTTTAAACGATTTTCGACTTCAAAACAATACTGGAAATGGTTTTTTTTTTTTTTTAAACCTATTTTCGTTGCATTCAAACGGTGCAAATTTCAACATCATAATAATTGGCTGTGGAGCGCTCGAGATCCCCTCCTTCGATCTCTCTTTGTGGCAACTACACGCTACTTTTAAATGATAACTTAATTACTTTTTGATTATGCTTACTCAATTGGGTAAATCGATTTATAATGATTCTATTCACATCTGAACTCAAAAAGTAATTAAAACTGGAGATGGGTAGCCGGGTACCCTGGGTGCGCATCAACGTAGGAGAAGTTGGGTGCGCGCATAAGGGTTAAGTCGATTTCTACTTTTCTAGTTAAAAATTTTAGATGTTAAAAAGGATGGTACATAGCATTTTTTTAAAGATTTTTTGACAAATTTTTGCCCATTCGAATGCTGGGATATACGAGCTCAAAGCGAGACATTTTAGATGGGATCCGCATACAGCAGCCCGTAAAAAATGGCATTGATTTCTAGAAAATCAAGTATTTCCTGACTACTTTTTGAGTTACAAAAATGTTCCAACGTAACCATGTAGTGTTTAAGAGACGTGAAAGAAAAAAAATTGTAAAGTGCCCACGGGATAATTTAAAGGCTGTATGAAAAAGCATGGATGCGCAAGATATTGTTGAGATGATTTGGGAACGAAGAGAGGTGAGAGATATTGAAGCAAGAATAAAGATGGGATTAGAAAAATTGAAGAACGAGACGTTGAAAAAGGAGGAGGAGGAGAGAATAAAGGAATCGACTTACAATTATAAATATAAGTTTTTGGTGGAGAGTGAGATTAGGCCTTGGAAATACTGGTCCGAGGAAAATGTAAAGGTCAAGGAGAAAGAAATGTGGGCCAGGATAAGATGCGGAAATGTAGGGAGAGCGGGCAAGAAAGGTGAGAGAGATTGGATGCGCAGAATATGCGAGGAGCAGGATGAGACTTTGGAGCATTTGCTGTTGTGTAAGAAAAGTAGAGAGTGCGTGAAGGAAAAGACAAGAAAAGAAGTGAATGAATGGTTGGAAGGAATTGATGAAATAGCGATGGTGGGAGAGGTAATAAATATGCTTCAGGGAAAAATACAAAAAGGAATTTGCGCATATTTCAGGGAAATCGAAGAGGTATGGGAAAAAAGGAGCCTGGAGATAGAGAATGGGAGAGCAGAGGAATGAATGGGATGCGGTGTGAGAGTTGATTAGAAATGTAAGACATATAGATTTAAGGATGCGGGAGGAGTAAAGGAGAGGACAAGGAATGTAAATTATGAGAGAGAGATTGTACAAGTTTTGTCGGCTTTTCAAAAGTTATACAAATAAAATTTATTGATTGATTGTAAAGTGCCCGCATACTTTCCGAAATATTATGAGTTAAACTTTGCGTCATGAAAATAGAAAATTTGTTTCGTGCGCGCAGTTCTCCTGCGCAACTTGCCTCTCACGTCGGCCACAGCGCCGCGCTTCCTTGCCTAGCTAACATACATCCTTAAGCATGTTGGTTGATCCAAAAAAACATAAAGGATTCGTACAAGAGGCCTCCTCTCTTGCCCCCTAAATTCATCATGCATAATAAAATATAAACCAAGGCACAATTTTAAACAAAATTAACGCTTTTCATTACTCGGCTGATTAGAAATGATATTCGCCATTAAATCTGATTCATAAAATTGCTTGTCATGTTGAAATTTTTTCATCTCACGTTTTCAATTATTGATGGGTTTTTTTTTTTTTTTTTTTCACGAATCTTTAGAGTCGATCGATGTGTGCGAAAAAAATAACTTTCATGCAGAAAGAATGACGAATTAAATTTACAGTTGGGAAAATGTGCCGCTGATTAAAGTGTGAAATTGAATTCGAACCGACGATAAGGGGAAATGAAAGATAATTAAGATTTTGAAATTGTCATGTTATCGTTAAAAAATAATCGCACAAAGTATCGCATACTCGACGCATTTCAAGATCATCGATCGCATCAATCTCAAATAAACGTGTGAATATTTTTATTCGATAAATACACTTATTCCTCAAATTCTTAAATGGAGACGATAAAAATTCGTACGAAATTCCTCAATATCGGAAAATTTTAATTTTCCTACAATTAGAGCATGCAAATAATGAGGCAGTGAGCAACGAGAAAAATGTGTGTATTATTCGAAAATTATTCCGGAAAAAAAAATCGATGACGAATCGAGGGCGTTTTTTTTTTTTTCCAGCTCATTTCGCTGTGTCACGTCACTAAAAGATAATCCGAGACTTACTATTATGAGAGTGCAGATAAAGGTGGAAACGTGATCTGAACTCGTCGAGCCATTGGATGACTTTAGTCCCCCGCAAATCCATGGTTTTTTTTTCCGTCTCTGTTTTCTCGCAATCTCTCAACGCAAACACAGAAATTTTTTTTTTTCCCCGTTACACGCCCCGAGACTCCTCGTCAACGTTTCATTTCTCTAACGAGGAAATAACTACCGCCTCGCACGTATCTATTTCGTTTTTATTTTTTATTTTTCTTATCTCATGGCTCCTCGCGGCACTACCCGACTCAAAGCACATTCGCGATAATTTGCCTACCACTTTGTAATTTTTTTTTTTTTTCTTCACTCGCTTAACCGCAGGTCTGTATAAATTACGAGTCATTTAACGGGCTTCGTAGGCGTCGATGGTGCATTCCCCATTCTTGATGACACAACGAATAAATTAAGAAAAAACAAAAAAACAAATAATGAGTACAGAGAAGTATTTTTGGCGGATCAGCATATTTTTGTTTTTTGTTCAAGTACTCGCGAGGCTTTTGAGAGGTTTCGTTGTTTTTTTTTCTTTTCTTCTTTATGCGCCGTTGATCATTGCGAAAGACAAGGATCAATGTCAATGCTGGAGAAAAGAAAAAAAAAAGAAGAAAAAAAAAACAAACAAACAATGCGTCTCGTCGAGAGTGAAACTTCGAATCACGACAAACGTTCGATCAATTCAAGGTCAGATTTTCAAGTTATCTACCAACTACGACTTTTTTTTCGTCTTTTTTAATTCACGAATAAAATTTTCAATGATACAAGGAAGAACAGTACGATTGAAAATTTTTTTTACTCCGATACATCGTGAACACAATGCGATCGATAAAAATTCTTCTCAATACTTCAAAAATCTCAAATACACCACAAATTTTCGTCGTTTCATCGGGGGCTTACGAGAAATTTTTTTTCCTCAAAAGCACATTTTCAACGCTGCTCGAGCATTGATCCTCGTAAAATCAGACGAAATATAAAATTACACTCCACTTTTGAAATTAGATATAAAAAAAAAAAAAAAAATCCAGCACTGTGAAATATTATTCCATGCGTTTCGCGAAACAATTGCTCGGATCTGAGCATCGATAATGCGTGTCCCGTATTTCCGGCACAATAAATATATTACGCTGATGAAACAAAATTTGTTTCAATCGTACGAATAAAACCGCGTCGTTGATGAATAAGCGTCGGTCTTGAACGATATTAACGATCGCGCGAGCTGCGCGAAATGTAAAACAACAAAATTAATTAAAAAAAAAACACCAATTTAGACGTTTGCATACGTCAGAGTCCCCCCGGGGTGAACTATCGGATTATGCGTGTGTGTGTGCGTGTGTGCCGTCGCCACACCCCACCGCAGAGGACATGACGTATTCGTCGTTGGATGCGCGCACGTGCGTGCGTGCCAAAAATTCACGGATGAAGGATGAATCCGAGCGAGCTGAGATACATAATAGTAGACACGGAACGCGGAACAGAAAACAGCGTGAATTTTTCGGTCTTTGATGGATTCACTACCGCGATCTATTATACTGTGCTTGAAACGACGTCCGCTGTCTCGTTTAATAGCCCACGAGGGGATCCCAGACGTGATATATATATATATATATAGAAATTTTAACTCGCGGTTCCTCTTTTTACTCTTTTTTTTTTCTAGTACGTAGCGCACCCGACACACAGGAATGACCGTTTCGACGTTCCGGCAAACCGCTACGTCAACCGACCATATAATACGGTACGAGTGTGAGGGATGCGCGCACACACATGCGAATCATATGGATGATCTTGTAGAAAAAGAGGGGAAAAACCGAACTGGGCAGCGGTGCTCAAACAGAGACGCGAAAGATCAAAATTTTCGATCAATTTTTTTTAAATTCGCCGATAGCCAAGATTTTTAGGAACAATGAAACTTGAACCGCTTGAGCAAAATAATAAAACTTTATCGAGAATAACTTCAAGTATGTTACGAACGATTTTCCTACTTTTTTTTTCGTCGCAAAGATGCCTTGATATTTTGGAGAAAAAAAAAAAATCGGCAATTCCTGCTGTTTTTGTTATTGTTTTATTTTTATCGACGATTTCCTTTTTTTAACGGAGTATCACTGTCGTTAGCGGCGCTAGCGTCGTTTCGCATATGCGCGGCAACGAAAACGCGCGAACGTCGTTTTTCACGTGCGCGATTCTCGGCGAAAAAAAAAACCCCCAGCCAAAAAGAAGATAAGCGTGCATGTCGTTTCTATCTCGTTGCTATAGCCGGCGCGTAGGCGCCTGCGCTAACGGTTTTTATTTTCCTCATCGGGGCAACAAGTTGACGGTCATTGTTGCATATATATATATATATATGCATAAATTTAGCTTTGACGACGTTGCAATTGTGCCTCGATGAGATAGATAGTCTAGTCGATAAGAGACGAAATAACAAAGTCCCGTGCAGCACGCAAATGTACAGTGTATTCACTTTACAATCTGGTCGCTCTGTTTACTACTATATCGTGTGGCTCTCTCGGGTTTCACAACGGGCCAAGGTCGATTATAGCAGCAATGCAAACGGCGATAAAAGTTTCTCGGTAAAGGTGCACGCGTGGGTTGCCCTTACACATCGTTATCATATCGAGAAATATTTTTCACTATACACAACGTATAGTAGATTTACGAATCTTCAACGTTTAATGTGTTTTTTTTTTAATTTTTATATTTACTATATTTACCTATATTTACTTTTTATATTGCTTTTCAATTGAACGAATTTGTTTTTTTTTCCCCTAGAGAATGATTCTCTTTTTTGATATCGATTATTATCGAACGGTGAAATAAACTTTCAGGCTTTTTCGCCGCGTGTGTAACGTATTGCGTGTGCATGTGTCAATAACGATAAGATCGCCAGTCGGCCAAGAGGGAAATTACAGTCGGACAATCATAGCTTGGTAAGGTTCATGCGCGCGCGCGCAAATGCAAATTCGTTTTGAACGTAAATTTCAACGCTGTGATGAATTTATATGTGAGTCACCGAGTTGCCCAGTATAAACGACGAGTCGATCATTTATTCATGTATACAGCTCGAAGATCGAGCAGTCGATAATTCATTTTTATACGGGAAATAACTTGACGCTATTTTTTTTTTTTTTTTTTTTTTTAACGGAAAATAAACGAGATCGAGAGAAAAGAAAATAATATTGATACGTATGTATTGAGGAATTCCATGAGTCGGGAGGAGATATTAAAATATTCCTGGCCAATGGTTTATGGTCAATGGTCAATATTTAAATGATAGAGAAAAATTAATCAACGCTTTAGTTCGAAATTTTCACAAGTCCGGGGGGAGTGCTTTTCAATTTCGCTCGATGAAATTTTTCATAAGCCTGATTTTTGTTTTGTCACATTTTTAAAATCTTTCTGGCTCATATAAAAATCTCGAATGAAGAAAAAAATATATCGTAAAAGTTTCCCCGTAGATATATGGATAAAAAACAGAAAAGAGCAAAAGAACTGACCTTCGTGCTCCGAATTCGATTTATCGACCTCCCGAAGTTCAACGTGGTCTCTCGTTCTTCCTCGTCGACCGCGAACCGGTCCCAGGGTATCTTCGATGTTATCGACATTGTCGATATGGCCAAGATCGATCGGGCTACCGACTATGTAAGGTCCGGTTTCCTGTGAACTTTCGGTAGTCCGATACGAGGCGCTGTTATGAGGCGTTTGATTCCCCAGTGGCGTATCGTCCATGTGCGGTATAGAGGACAGATCCGATGGTGTGTAAGACCTCGTAGGATCCGGACTCGGAATCCGCAGCTTGTCCCGCGACGACGGCTGCATTGCCTGGGCCGGGACCTGAAAAAAAAAAAAAACAACAACAAATATTCGATACAAAAAATATACAAAAAATGTAACGAAAAAAAAAAAAATCTTACCGAAAAGGTAATGAATCAAAAAATTCGTTATTACGCAGCGAACACAACAAAGGACGAAGCGTTTTAAAACGATGATTATAATTAACTGGAATGATCAATGAAATTTCAATCGATGACTATTAATTAATTAATTCGTGATTTAATGGAAAAAAAAAAAAAAATGCCGCTCACCGTGAATTCTCTCAACTAAAAACTCACACCGCGGATGAAGCAAGATTAACAATCCATGACTGTTATAATTCACGTATTGTTTATGAGGTATTTTCCAACCTCGTTGACCTCATTATGTGTGTGAAAAATATACATTACAAAAGAAGGAAAAAATTCGTACTCGCAAATATATTTATGTGACCTTGTCTGCGGACGAGAGAGAGAGAGAGAGAGAAAAAGAAGAACAATAAATAATTGATATTTTTTCACTATACGTTATCAACAAATTTATGAAGCCTCGAAGACTCCGGAGCGTTTTTTTTTTTTTTACATATTTTCTTTACTTTTGTCTGATTCTCGCGAAAGATTTCACAGATCCAAGTTGAAGATAAACGTCTTCGAAGCGACATGCAATTCGCATATCTGATTATTCGCTCGTGAATTTATCAATATTCGTTTATGATGTGTTAAAGAATTCGGTTATGAGTCACGATAAGAGACACGTGTATCGATGAAATTAATTAAATAATGAATAATTAACTAGAAAAAAAAGAACTAATTTTGTTGATTATTGGGAACAGATTGAAAGGAAAGAAAAACGTATTTTTGGAACCTTCTCAATTTTTTTTTTTTTTTTAATCATAGAGCGTAAATTACGAAACGAGATACTTTGTGGGGAAAAAAAAAGCTAAAAGACGACTTCATCTCGCACTGACTCTGCAAATATCAAATGGCGTGGAAAAACATCGGAGCTTCGTGACCGCAATGTAATTTCGTTGATTAGCCAAGAGCGATTAGCTCATTGCAGGGGGGGCGAAACAATGAGGATTTGGTTGACATGAAAAATAAAAAAATAAAAAACGTTCTTTTTTTTAAAATCATTTCCAGTATTGTCTGGAAGTCGAAAATCGTTTAAACCTTTTTTGTTTGTTTTTTTTTTCGTGACCTGGGGCCTAAATTTGCTAGAAAAGCGTTAGCAATACTGGAAATGATTTTTTTTTATTTATAAAAAACAAATAATTTCGTTGCATTCGAACGATGCAAATTTCAACATCATGGGTAAAAAATGATGTTGAAATTGAAACTTTAAAACTCTCCGTCTTAGCTGGCAGACGATTTTTTCGGGTCAGGACCATTTTCATAATTTTTTATGTCGTTTTGACATAAAAAGTTTTGAGTCGTATAAATTAATTTATGATGTTATTTTCGAGTACTTTGAGCCAAATCGGTGTGATTAGTAATTTTACTTGTACAGTAATATTTCTTTTTACGGAGTAACGTACATGTTACAATAGGAAAATCTGTGCGAGTCTTATTTTTCATAATCAGACATTTCGAAAGAGATGCAACTTGAGAAATGCGACCAGGGTAATCGAGCTGGTGTAGCTTGCGGAATGTGCACAAGATCGTTCTGCGAAGACCACCTGGTATTATGCGATCAGTGCAACTCGTTTCGTGTATTAAAAAAAAATATATATATATATATATATATCTAAAAAATAAACATGTAAGACCTCCGTTAAACTGGCTATGCCAATGTAGCATAACAAATTTAATATAACAAAAAATTTAATAACATAAAAATTAAATAGCGTTTAATTAGCGACTAATTCTAACGTTTTTTTTTTTGTTATGCTACATTAGCATAGCCAGTTTAACGGAGGTGCATGTAAGGTGTTAAAGAGAAATTTATGTTGGTTTTTCATTAGTTTTTCCCGTTTCCGCACTATTGATGTTTCGCATACTCAAATAATTATACTTTTCCGAAGCAATTCTCTTTTTTTTTTTTTTTTCTGACATTCCAAAATGTCTACTTTGAAGTGCCGTTTGAAATTTTGAAATTGGTTAATTGGGAAAAAAGTTTTGAATTTTTTTTTTTTTCGAACGGAGTCGTTTTTCCAATATTTAGACACTTTTTTCCATTTAAACCACTTTTTTACCAACGTATCTTCACCTAATTTGACTTTATCGTATTATCATTTTTTTTATTATTAAAAAACGAAGAGAATGATGCATGCTTTGACTCATGGGAGGAATTTGATGTTGATAAAAAAAATTGGGTTAAGTTTGTTCCCCAGTGTGGGTGCAATAAGGGTAGAAAAAGTGATTGTGAGATTCCAGGGTTAATTAAACCGAAACTCACTACGGTCAGACGAAGAATTCGAGGCACTTGTCCCCAGCTCTCGTGCCGATTCCTCTTGAAGCCCTATAGTGCCAACGTTTTTCTCTTATCGAACTCGCGAAATATCGTGAAAAATAAAATATCGTACGACTTTTGGTCACGAATATACGAGCGCACAGTGAGCAACAGTCATTGGCGATTCGTTGAAAAAAATTACGCGTTCGAGAACGTATACGTGTGTACGATTGATATTTATCGTTAAATCCAACGGATGTTTTTTAATATATATATATATATATATATATATATATATTAGGGTGTGTCGGAAATGAACTTTTTTTTTCTTCGCTCCTACCACTCAAAACTTTAGGTTTCGACATTAAAGAGGCCCTCGTTCAAGGAGGGCGCTGTAGCTTGAAGTTTAGAGGTCTCTCAACGAGGATTTAGTTCCCCATCTAGTAATTAACACGTAGAAAATATTGTTTTTCATTAAAAATGATGTCAGACAACCAAAAAATTGGCGATTTCTGTGTGTTTCTTGGCTTATTTGAAAGCATGACTCATCCCCTAAACGATGATAGGTCGTTTTTCGACTTACCTTGTTCCAATTTTTTTTTTTACGCCACTTTTCCACCACAGTAGTCACTTTTTCAAGTTTACAAAGTCTCCAAGGCTGCTACAAGTATTGATTGTTGATTCGAATATGAATAACCAAATCCAAAAATTGGCAAAACATAAAAAATTTCTCAAAATAAACATGGTTTTTTTTTAATAAAATTGAATTCCGTATTTCCGTATCTTCAATTTTATTCAAAAAACCACGTTTATTCTGAGAAATTTTGTATGTTTTAACCAGTTTTTGAAATAGGTTATTTATATTCGAATCAACAATCAATACTTGTAGCAATTCATTTTGGACTCATTGATAGCCTTGGAGACTTTGTAAACTTAAAAAAGTGACTATTGTGGTCGAAAAGTGGCGTGAAAAAAAATTGGAACAATGCAAGTCGAAAAACGACCTATCATCGTTTAGGGGATGAGTCATGCTTTCAAATAAACCAAGAAACACAGAAATCGTAAATTTTTTGTTTGCCCGACATCATTTTGAACGAGAAACAATATTTTTTACGTGTTATAATTATAGATGGGAAACCTAAATCCTCGTTGAGCGACCTCTAAACTTCAAGCTACAGCGCCCCCCTTGAACGAGGACCTCTTTAATGTCAAAACCTAAAGTTTTTAGTGGTAGGAGTGAAGAAAAAAAAAGTTCATGTTCGACACACCCTAATATATATATATATATATATATATATATATATATATATATATATATTTCTTTCTAAAAATTGGAAGAAAATATTTGTCACAATGAGAGACGAGGCTTGTCGCGATTTACGAAATAATCAATGAAGGGTTTGAATTTTTTTGTTCCGGCACGAAAAATTGTTATTGCGAATTAATTTTTGTAATTAAAACCGGCGCTTCGATGCGGCGCTCTGAGCCAGAGAGTATCGGGCGGATTGACGCGCGCGGTTCAATTTTCAGTCTCTCGTAGTTTCGTCGAGAATAAAAAATATGGGTGTGACAGAGCTTCGGATAATACATACATGAGACATAAAAACACGTAACAATATAGCGTACGTGTTGTATCACATTTGTATGGTCATGATTGTACATTCTAGGTGAAACGTGGGGGGACCTAACGGGGATCAATCCTGAAACAGGCAAAATGCCTGCAACCAGGGGAAAAATGAAATTAAAAATAAAATTTTTGTCATTTAAAAAAAAAAAGGAAGAAAAAAAATATTTCCAGCGTGAAAAAACTTTCGAGATTAAGCTCACGATGATTCCTGTGACGTGAAAAGTTAATTGTGTTCTTCAATCTTTCGTAAAGATTGATGAGAAAAAAAAAATTCGTCGTAAGCCTGCAAAGAAATTTGAAAATATTTGCAATATTATCAGACACCTACGGCAGTAACAATTTTACACAAAAAGGCACAGTGACGAATAAAAAAAAAAAAATTTTTTTAATTGTTAAAGACGATTTAAATTCGAGCAGCACATTTTCGATGACAAATCACAATTAAGCACTTTTCGAGATCGATGATTCACTCACAAATGTGTTATACATAACGAATACGTGAAAATAAATAATTTTTAACAGCACGCGGAGAGTAAAAAAAGAGACGTCTAAGCCCTGGCGGTATCGCGTCCACGAATGAGTATATGCTCTCCCTAGCACGTTTTTATCTGTATCATATATATATATATATATATAATACACATATAAGGGTATAGATAATTTCTCAGAAGTGCCAGAGTCGACAACTCATAGATTGTTGATCTTTAAAATTCTCGTTCGTTATCATTTTCTACAAATGTAAAAAACTTTATCATCGATCATTTAATATTGAATAATAATAATTAAAATCCTTTATATGAAGGACGTTATGGGGAGAAAAAGAAATTTCACTGCCATCGGAATATTTAAATAATTATTCTGCTGCTTGAATCTGAGACTTGATTGAAAATTAATTCAATGAATCAAAGAAAAAAATAATAATAATGAAAATTTTCGCGCTTTCGCAATGTCTCGATGATCGATGCGGTACAAACGTATGAAAATTCTTCAATACGACAAACATATCGTGTGTAAAAAAAAAAAAACGTACGATGAAATTGTGACGCCAAAAATGTAATTTTTTCGTCGCAATGGAAATGTCTTTTGGGAACGTTCGTTACCGGGCTCATCGCGTACGTGCAAACTTTTCGTAATAAAATAAAAAATGTATGAAACAATTAAATCCACACTCCGGATACATCACACATCGGATACGATTGTCAAAAGTGTCGTTCGACGGATAGCGCGAGTCTCTCGTTCCCTACGCTGCGCTGCCTGTTCTCTACTGTTCCAAGCTCGCGTGCTATAGTCGACCAGGTTCGACCGTTCTACTCTCTTTTCCCGCGTTCTTTTTTTTTTTTTTTTTTTTTTTTTTTTTTTCCTCACAGTATCTCCTTCGCTTCATCGCTGTGTTCCATACGTGTTCGTCTCTCTCTCGAGCTTTTACTCGCTCTCGCACGTAACACCCCATTGCCCCAACACCGTTCCCTATCAGCTGATATGATTGTTCTGATAATATATGTTAACGATACGGTGATTGGCCATCCGCGTGTTGAACAAAAAAAAAAACAGAAAAAAAAAAACGAAAGCCTCAGAAATTCGTAAACTCGTTTTTTTTTCCCCCAACAAAGTTTGATTGTTATGCGCATTGTTTGGTTAATGTAGAAATATTCGTCTATCAAGAAAATAGGATTGGATGCAAGGGCATTTTGTAATTTTTCGAAAAATTCGATATTTTACAATATATAAAAAGAACAAAAAACTCTGTTAGACGTACTTTGTTCTCTTTTGCCTATTCGGCTAGGTGTTTCAACGCGAATGAAAAAAAAAAAATAAAAATAAAAAGAAATTTAGAGAATCAAAGCCTCGAAAGAAAGCAACACGTGTGCGGTCACGCGGAGCGCGAAAAAATAATATGATTTTTCAAACGCCCGTAACGAATGTTAAAGCTCGTATGATATTTTTTTTTTTTCCGCGCCTATGTTCAAAGCAAACCAAAAAAATCTTCAAATCGTCATAATTTCCGCAAATCCTACATTTTACGATAATTGGCAAATTATTACTTTAATTTACACTAAAATTATAGGGTTAAGTGATCGTAAATTTTGTGGGACTTTTACGCTTTCACGGGGGTTATTCGAGCGAGACTTTTACGAATAATCACAGATGAGAGACTTCCGCATGAGGTCACTGCATACATGGGTGCGCCTATGACATTCGTATTTTTTGCCCTCCGTCAATTTCTCACAGCCCCGTGAGATAGCGTTATCGCGAATGATGGTCACGAAAGAAGAAAAGAAATTAGGAAAGATGGAAAAAAAAACAAACAAAACTAATTGAGATAACCGGAGAGACGTGAAATAAGAAGAGAAGGTTGGGCAGAGAATGGGCCGCGGTGTGTGCTTGCCAAGAATTATCCGACTTCCGCGATTCTCTTTGCACGATGGTTTTCAGCATTACGTAACCGTGGGAGCGACGAATTATTCAAACGGAAAAAAAACACGTCCATAAAACGCTTTAAGCATTTTTTCTTTCTTTCTTGTTAAAGCACTGATAAGGATTTGCAGCCAATTCTAATTATTCGAGATCAAATATCAGATATCAAAACAGCAGCATTACGTATCTTTATACATATATATATATATATATTTTTTTTTTCAAAGAAAACACTATCGAATCACTGCTGATTGTCATCAAAATTGGCGTAATTTCTTTTACGAATTAGCAAAAAGGAAAATGATCAAAGAATCATAAATTTTAATTAAATGTGAAATTTCTTTGTATGAAAGTATAATATAAAAGCACTTTATTGTAGTATAAACACACGCGAGCAACGGCTAAAAGACGTCCTTGCTGCGAGCTTTTGGCTCTCCTCTTTTTCACACATCCGGCCTTACACTGTACATATAATATAGCACAGCATAGTAACAATCGAGTTATATAGGTCGTGCTGCATGTGTGTGCCTATCGTGTATATGTGACAGTAATATAATAGCACATGAGCAACCCTGGAGCCGGTAAGCACACACACGAACCAACACGATATAGAAGACAATGCGTGTGCTAGGTTAGGCATCGGGAGACGGAAAAGAATAATGGTAAACATGGCACTTATACGTGGCGAGCTATTCTTTGCCGCGAACGATAGATAGCCAAGGGGTAACACACGTTGCTTGGCCAAAATGTGTGTACGCATAGGTGTGGCTCGTGTTTGCGAAATAATACCCAGAGGTACATATAAAGAGTATCCCACTACGTTGAGTTGTGTGTATATAGCGAGTATCGAAAACGACATTTTTTTTTTTTAAGGCGGCCCATTATAGTGACAAAACTAGTCAAAAATCGTGACGTGAAAAAAAATCGTAAAACCTATCATAATATTTTTTAAATACTCTGTCTAAATAAAATGTATGAATTTCGATTAAGTTTCCCGTGATATTTTATCCATAATTTATTATAAATAATATTGTGAATAAAGTCTCAACTGACAAAAGTATTTAACGCTGTCAGAGCGATCAAGTCAAAAACGATAGCTGATATTCATATTTTTCCTCGCGTGCAGAATTACAGACATATATATTGTATCCGAGATTTGCACACACGATGACTTTCGCGATTAAATTTCTCGGGAAAATCCCTGGCAAGATACAATTTTTTAAATACCATTGGAAAGTTCACGATTTCATCTTTCAATACTCAAAATTTGAATAAGAACTCTCGTCTTTATCAAAAGATATCATGTCACTTCCGGGGAAAATGGAATCAACTGCCACAAGACACATGCTAAAATAGGTAATTTTAAATTACTCGTTCGCAATAATTTGCCTGGCAACGTACCCTGAAATTTTGAGAGAGCGTTCATTGCATCTTAGATAACACTCTCCCGAAGTTTCATTCGTATCACTGGTTCTTTAATTCACTGATGGTGAGCCACCTTAAATAAAACTCCCAAAAGGGTATGATGTTAAGTCTGCGCCCTTTGTGCTTCGGGGATGAATTTCTTCCTCTTACCGTTATTATTATTATTTTTCCAACGAAAATCAAAGGAATCAATTTATTAAAATGGCTTTTTTGAAAGTTATAGACAGTTTAAACACGGTGCGGACCAATTTCACGCTATACGTATCCATTATTTTTATTCCCCTTTGAGGCATATTAGCGCGGACTCGTTCGCGACAGCTCGGGATGAAAAAAAAAGTGAAAACTAAAGTTCAAACTAGAAAGAACAGATACGCGATGAGACTCGTGAACAAATTTAAAAAAATTATAAATGATAATGATTATGGAAAGCTTAACTCTCGTGTGCAGGGTGATAAATTTCTTCGTGCATTTTGCAATGAAGATAATTCATTGAATATAATAATTCATTAATTGTAAAGATCTACTATATATATTATTCATGAATATTACACATTCACAAGAGTGCCTGGTGCATCATATCGTGAAACTTTAATGTCAATATAGATCGGTTTTTTTAAATGAAGTATCGGGATGGCTCATTGCTTCGACCCCGTAAACATGTATGGGGAAATTGGAGAAGCGAAAGGTGCTAATAACTCGTACAGTATGAGACTCTTTCTCTCTTCGTGATTAGGTAGAGATCGTTCTGTATATATCACCCTGCTGATGGCAATAAAGACGAGCCAATCGCTCCGGGACAGGAAATTTATATCCTCGTGAATCCACGGCACGAGTTTACGATATTAACATTTTTTTATAATAATTTATTTCGTGATTGAAGATTGAAAAATCTTTCTCATACTACGATGCGATCCCGATTTTCTTCCACCTGGTAGGGAGCACTGGAAAAAAATCGGGGTTCAGCTAAGAGGCGTTGCTAGCGCTTATATCGCTGTGAGCAAGACTGGTAATGCCCTCTGGTGACTCGATAGCCCGAAGTTTTCCTGGTTTATTTGCATATCTTACTGTACAACAATTTCAATTTATGAACAATTTCTAAATAATCTACCACGATGTAACAATTTTGTGTTCCCTACTAGTTCCAGATAAATCGAAGTTTTTTTCTGTCAAAAAAAAAAATGTAAGTAAATGATAAAAAAAATATGTGTATTGATACGAAAGTTCACCGCATTTGGAGGTTATGCATGTCAAATTATAGATATTATATTTATGTATGTCATACTACCACATACATAACTGGTATACATACGATACCAGGATCATTACCTACTCCTGCCACCATGGGCGCTGTCATAGTTTCATATATCCCCTCCAGCCTAATGCACACAGCGAATTAGGTTACGGGTTAGATACTTTCCCGCTTTCGGATGGATAGAGTGGGAAGGCACATGTGTATAGTAGGGGAATGGAAGAAAATCGGGATCGCACTGTATTCATTTTTCTCTCTTTGTGCCTGACTTTAATGCGAGGAATTATTGGGTTCTTGCGCAAAAAGCTCAGGTAACAGGGATTGCACTTGGATTTTTTTTTCTGGCTTTTTAAAATCAAAGCAGCTATTTTGACGAAGTGTCAAATGTCACGTAGCTTATTTATTTATTTTTTTATTGACGAGGGTTGAAAGATGCCCTTTGCGAATGTATAGTACACGTTTATATGTCGAGGTAATGCGGTTTACGGGACTTGTCGCGATAAATGTCAGATCCCCAGAGTGCACTTTAGATATTATCAACAAACGAAGCATAACATATGCACTATTCGTTACGTACGATAAATTGATTGTTAAACTTTCGAAAATTCGTAACGTTAGCTTTCTTTTTTTCAGTGCACTCTTCGCATTAGTTTGAGACATTTTTATGCGTGATGTATTTTTTAAAAAAATGGCGCTTTTCGTATGGAAAACTTTGAGATTGTAAATAAAAATGAAACGATGAGACGTATAATTTTGGACACTTATTGCTCTAGGATCGTGTGAGATCACAAAGAGATCAATCAAATTTATTGTCAAATGTAAAATGTGATTCGAGGAATAATTCACTCGACCTGACGAGATATCATTTTTCAAATTGTCAATTTGACTCGATTATATTTGCGATCAGGTTTTTTTTTTTTCAAATTGTTTTTCATTGATCTCAGTGGTTCGAGTGAAAGGGCAATTATATGATGTTCTTTTTGTTTGAAATTTTTTTTTTTTTCATTGGCATTTCTGGAATGCTATTCGGGTCAATAGGAAACATCACATATCCATGAAAATAAAATCTACCGATCCTTATCGTCAATGATCATAAATAAAAAAAAGAGGGTGTAGACTCGCGCCCAGATTATCGCGTGACCAAAAAGGTAAAAGTCTACAATCTCATAGAAGCACAAAAATGTGTGCAGGGCGGAATGAAAAAAAAAAAAAAAAAAAAAAAAAAAAAAGTTGTATATATGTATACTCGATTTTTCGATCTGTCGCGATAAGAGTCACGTGAAACCGCACCCTGATCCAATTGGATATCCTCGGGCTTTCTTTTTATAGTGCGGATATCAAATGCTATTGTGTGATAGAATAGAGACGAGGGGTGAATCATTCAACTCGTGAAATAGAATGATAAAACGATTCACAGCTTATACGTTCGTGTTTTTTATATTTATTTGATTATTAAAAAATATTCTAAGAATAATAATCTTCGGCAGGTCTTGCTATTGCATTTAATTGGAATTTTCTATCCTCATTGTGACTTTTCGAGCCAGTATATCCGTCCTAAAGAAATTCGAATCTAACGATTGTAAATAAAATTAGCATTCGTGCGCTTCTATAGAGGTTTGGAAAAAAAAAATAAAAAAAAATTATAATTGGAAAAATTAACATGCATAATATCAGTCAACGTCGATCTCTTCAAGTAATTATACAGCATACAAGGGTTTGTCCTGTTTTTTTTTCTTTTCAACCGAATAAGTACTCAAGATTGATATAGTATGATGGAAATAATAACAAATACTTAAAAAAAAAAAAATCTTTTGCTGATTTAATATATCTTTTTTTTTCTTTTTAACCGAATTTTTTTTCTTTTTAATTTTTTTAATTTTTTTTAAAAATTTTTTAATTTTTTTTTCTTTTTAACCGAATAAGTATACTCAAGATTGATATAGTATGATGGAAATAATAACAAATAGTTTGAAAAAAAAAAATCTTTTGTTTATTTAATAAATCAAAAGCAATAAAAACCCACGCTCCTGATCACTAATGGGAACTTAAATGTGCGTCTATTTATTCACATTTGTTCATATCGATATTATCGATATTAGGGCTTAAGCACCGGTGCTCTGTGAAAAGAATTTTCCCTATTTGTTATATCTGTTCAAACAAAGCCCAATGCTACAATTTTATATCAGATATTCATATGTGCGTGCGTTTGTGTGTGTGTGTGTGCGCAGAAGTAACTCCAATATGGACGCAAATGAGGTTATTCGCGTTATACCGTTTCGAATTTTTACGACACTTCCCTTTAATATACTTAACGAGGTCACATATTTGTTCGACAAAGCTGATGATGTTCCTACAGCAAATAACAAGTTACCGGAAATGTAATATTAAAAAAAAAAATCCTAAGATTGAGAAAAAAAATTCAGCGAAATGAAAAAATAAAAAGCTTTTTTTCACATTGTGATATAAAACAAATTATAGCACAACTGTAATTATTAATGATGCTGAAATTTGAATTGTTGGAATGCAACGAAAATAATTTTTTTTTTTAAATAAAAAAATCATTTCCGGTATTGCTAACGCTTTTCTGGCATATTTAGGCCCCGGGTCACGAAAAAAATTAACGAAAAAAAAAGGTTTAAACGATTTTCGACTTCCAAACAATACTGGAAATGATTAAAAAAAAAAAAAAAAACCTATTTTCGTTGCATTCCAACGATGCAAATTTCAACGTAATAATTATTGTATAACATGACTCTGATGAATGTCTCGTTTTCTCGAAATTCTAGAATAAAATATTTGAAAAATCCTTTCTTCATATTTACGTCCCCGGATGATTATATCCCCGGGATATTTGTATCGCATATAGGGTCGAGGCCGAAATTAAATTATTTTAAATTCATAAAACTCCTGTATGGATTAATTGAACGGAAGAGCTTGTATCGGATTTTATTCAATAAAAAATGCACCGATATCCCACGTCCAATTGTAACACGTTATATATATAGGACATATACGATACTAGAGTCTCTCGTAAAACATACAATAATATTTCCGATCTATACATCGCCACTAATATCGTCGAGCACACAGTGCAGATGTTTCGAACGAGAATGTATTTTTCAAGGACGATCCGATACGAGTCGTATTGCCACGAGCTGTATCTGCGCGCCTTTCCACAACTATTTGTGGAATAATTCTCAAGAGATGTAATTTTCCGAGTCATTGAATTTCTGAAATTGCCTGAGCGATATAAAGCTTATACCGCGAGGCTGACACAAAAATTGTACAACTTTTACTATCAAATATTGTGAAACTTTTTTAACTCAGCCTGATTAACCTATAAGAGTGAATTTTTTTTTTTAATATCTTTGAATTTAATGTAAGAAAAGTACTGTTATCGTGTGTTATTAAAATAAATGAAACAATCGCTAAAAAAAAAAAAATATTTATCAAAGACAATGTCAATCGCAAAGCTCAGCAAAGACAGAGAGAATCAATTTTAATTGGTAATCAGTCGATAAAACGTATAATAGAATATAATCTGTATGATCAAAGTTGCTCGATAACGAAGAAGCTTCGTTATAAATAAAAATTTGAGAGCTCTTCAAATGAATTCTGCAATTCGTTATTATGCAGCATCCTCATCGACGGTATTCCATAAATAAATGTGAAAGCAGGAAAAAAAAAAAAAGATTCTCGATTCAGATTCGTCATTGCTTTTGGGTTTTAATGTAAATTCTCACATTCAATTGTCCATATATATATAGTCGTTGATACAATTAGGAGTATGAATGAAATTTTTTTTTTTTCAATCATTGGGGCGCATAATGTAGAGTAAGTAAAAATAATGAGGACGTATTTGTTTATTTTTCGTTAAAAATGACAGATGCACCTGTTGTAGGCAATTTAATTTCACGAATTTTGATATATATATAGATATAGCGTAACATGCGTGACGTCATAATGTTATATTTTTCAATTTGTTATATTAACTGCAATTTTGATTCAAATAAAAAAAATTAAAAAAATACGTACTAAATATTTTTTTCTAAACTACCAGATTTTGAAATAAAAAAATTTCATCTATACTCCCAATTATTCTTCAACTCAATTTAATCATATCACGAATTCATATAAATTATTACCAATAAATAAAAATATCTGAAAATTGTAAATTACTATCTCGACTAGTATTATAAAAAAAAAAAAAAAAAAAACAAAACAAAATTAATTAATCATATTTTCGCGGATTGTTACTCAACACTTGAACTGCTGTGTGTGCTACGAGGTTCGTGTTACATTTTTTTTTTTTCTTTTCGTAATCAGACGAATGAAAAAATTATATCCCCGAACTTGGCACGTGAGAATGTAGGGCTCATCGATCGTAAAAAAAAAAAAAAAAAAAAAAAAAAAAAAAAAAAAGTCTCGAGCCATTGAATTAGCGAGCGAGTATATTTACATGAGGCGACAGGAAAGAACGACGATTCGTATTTTTTTTTTCTCTCTCGCTATCTCGACGAGGTAATAACTTCCGCGTGACACAATATCGTCAACGTCAATTCATTTAAGTTATCGCATGTAATAAATGACCCATGATGCTCTCACGGGGATAACCGGGCAAAAAGAGAAAGGGGAAAGTAAAATTCGTTTCGAGATCCTTGGGGGGAGAAGGGCTTGCGTGTAGGTTTTTTTTTTACCCCCTATCAGACCTCTATTCGATGATAAAATAATTTCTTGTTTATTAATGCATCGTGATATTGATTGGAGAACTCCAAGACATTTGTTTTATCGTTATTGTCTATTTTCCTGTTTGTCATTGAAATTAAAAGAAAAAAATTATCGAATAAAATTCAAATATGGAATAAAAACGATGAATTTAATTAACAATGATAGTATCGTTTTTGTTAATTATTTTTGCATCACCGAATCTCATAATTTTTTTTTAACTAAAAAAATGATAAAAATAAACGAAAAAAGAGCGTTTGATTTTTTTTTTTAAATCTTTAACATTTCGAATAAAACGTGAAGATTCAATGCTGCTGCTGCTGCTGCGTGCATGAAATCACAACCGAGTTTAAATTTTCGCTATCTAGGTTTATGGGAGCCAAATCGGTATTTTCCGGGATAGGCGCGGTTGGTTTTCCATGCACATGTGCGAAAAAGTGAAATCATCAACGAACTTAAACTCGCGTGGGCGAGAAGAGTCAACGCGTGTCAAACACGAATTCCCTATATGCAGTTAAATTGACTGATTGATGCCACGTGTGTTGTTTTTAATTTTTTAATTTTTTTTTTTTTAATTTCTATCAACGGTCGTTATTCCAAATATTCTCGGCACTCCTTCGTACGTAACGAATTAAATTAGAAAAATGAATTATAGTTTAAAAAATTATCATTTAATAGCGAATAGTAAACGAAAAATAAAAAAAATTAAAGGCTCTTTCGGTATAAAAAAAATTCTGAGCCATATACATGCGAGAGTTTGAGATTTCAATTTAGATCGCATTGACGTTGAATGTACATAATTTTTTATGGAAATTAATTTGAAATTTTTTTTCGATAAATTGAAAACCAAAAAGTATAAATCAGTGGGTATAATTCTTTAGTTGCACTTTTGCGAGGAACATTTTTCTCCAACACTTTTCAAAAAAAAAATGGAAAAACTCATTTTATTTATTTATTTATTCAATTTTTTTCTGTCTCCCCCAACCGAATATCGTCATTTATAACCCAATAAAGGAGAAAATAGAGAAAAAAAAATGTTTAGGCTCATTTTTCGAAAAAGTTATCAAACCAAAGAATTACCAATCGATAAACATAATTCGAGAATACATTTGTGGGATGTGCATAAAAGTTTTCGGGACCGTTCGAGTTATACTCGCGTCTCATGTATATACGTCGACAAATGGCTGGTTGAAAGTAGTCCGAGCCGACGTATTGTTACAAGTACGATTTGTGTACGTGTGTATAAAGTTTACATACGAAACGATGTACTGCTCTCAATACTTGGATCAACTAGCCAAGCGCCGTGTGCATAACGTATTTCGTCTCGGAGACAAATATATGCATGAGCGAATATGCACCACGAATCGAACGAATATAATAATTTTTCATAAACTTAAACTTTATAAAACTGAATCTCGTGGCTGAACGAAAAGAAAAAAGAAAAAAAAAAAAAAAAAAAAAAAAAAAAAATGTAATAAAAAAAAACTCTTCAGTTCCGAAAGAATTTTTTATTTTAATTTTTTTTTTCCCCGAAATTTTGGTACTAAATTAAAAATTACGGTTTAGTAATGATCATAAATTTATTTAATTTTTCGTCATTCATGACGTAATGTATTTTTTTCGGAAATTTAAAAAAATATATGTAAGCATTTTCACAAATTGAAATGAAAATTTTACAATTTTACGACTTAAACAATTGAAAATTCTCCAATCAGGTATAAGATTACAATTTCCCAATGTTTGGAAAATAATTTAAGAGATTGGGGGATTTTGGGGGTCGTTCCATTTGACATGGAACGCCCCATATACGTGTCGATAAAGATTACCTAATTCTTTGTTCTTTCGCAGAACAATTTCAATCGAGTCGTTCGCGGGACTTCTATATTTGGTCGAGACTGGAATGAGGAGAGTAAATAAAAAAAAAAAAATAAAAAAAAAATATATATAGTTGCGTTACGTAGACTATAGATCGCCTCTACATGTATGACGTATATGCAACTAAGGTCGTTCGTCGGGTGGTTAAAAAAGAAGAGTCAGAAGCGAACACAATTTATTATGCAACGAACGACCGAGTTAATCGAAAAGAAATAATAATAATAATAATAATAATAATAATGATAACAATGAGAGAGTATAGGGATGAAAATTCGTCCGAGAGGCATTTCCGGTGGTCGCACGTGGCGCGAATCTAAACAATGCATCACTTTTACTATTTCAATGTGTTCTCTTTCGATATCTATAAATCTTCTTTTTATCCCTCACTCTTAATGACAAATTATCGCATTCGCTTCAAGAGCACGAGGAATATCAAATCTCAACGATAACAATGCCAAAACATTGTATTATAATTTTATTTTTTGCTTCTTTACGAATTATATAGTCACCGACCTCTTTTGTTTTTATGCGCGCCATTTTTTTTTTCAACCCAGGCACGTCTCTATTTTATTTTTATCGTTACGAAATTTGTTCCATTTACGAGAAATAAATTATGCGAACGAAACATTCTTCGCGATAAATATATATTTGTATGGAATTTTGGCAGGTTAATGACCTTGAAATTTTAAAATCGTAATATGAAGATTTAATGGGGTAACGCATCAAACGATTCACGATTAATATCTCATTTTTTTTTTTTTCAGCTCACGTGTGTGACACAGATCCCTCTTTTAAACGTCCTCGCAAATAAAACACGAGATTGCCCGTGACGAAAAATAATTTCTAGTACACTTTTGATACGCGAACGAACGCGTAGCGATTAAATACAAAAATTATTATTCCCGCAAAAGCGTTTATATACTGAACAATAAAAAAAAAAAAAACAAAACACTCAAATGCATCTGACGAAATATTCATAAAGTTATAGAAGTACACGCGAACTATTTTATTATTCCTCTCGAAAAACGTGAAACTTATCAGGATAGTTATTTCACAATTTCCAGTATCGTATTATGCAGCCCTTATGATCGAGAAAAAACTTATCATTGGCAAATTCGTAAACACCGATAAGCGTTTTATTATTCAATGAATAAAAAAAAAAAAATTTCATTCACGCTATATTATATGCCATCGAAAGAATGGCATCAGCTGTGAGAAAATCGCACGCGACATACAAATGAAAACACAAACTCGTGACGCGTCGCTTCTTTTCGTTTCGAGATTAATCATGATTTCGTTAAAAAGTCGAAAAGTAATAATGATAATTCAAAAAAAAATGCAATTCGTATATCTATCGAGCGTTCCGACGCTTTGCAA
Source organism: Rhorus exstirpatorius (assembly GCA_963564615.1). Lineage (NCBI taxonomy): Eukaryota > Metazoa > Arthropoda > Insecta > Hymenoptera > Ichneumonidae > Rhorus > Rhorus exstirpatorius. Next base: position 34,392,232 of record OY751317.1, read on the forward strand.
TTATGCATCATACACGATTAACATTGCCACTGTCGCACAAAATCATACACATAACCTCCAAACCGTAAAAAAAAAAAAAAAAAAACACGAACGGCAATATTATTATTGTTTTTTCGGCCATTTTTTATTCAGTTTTTTTTTTTTTACTTACCTATATGGAGTCGGGGAAATTCTACACTGTCGCGGACATGTCGCGAGCACGTCAGCATCTCACGGCGTCGTGTGACGATGGCAGGGCGCGGCGAAGAACGCAATCGGGCGTGCGGCAGCCCGGGTGCAAACTGGTCGTGTCGACGAGCGCATACAAAACTCCTCTTTACTACAGGCGCACGCAATCACGCATACACACGGTTTTACTGTACTGTATGTATACCTTTGATACACGTAACTACGGTACTGAACGAGGGGCCGGGGGGAAAAACTCACGGGAGAGATTGTTTCCTTTTTGTTTGGACTGGTTTCGACGAGTAGCGAAACGTGGGAGTTTAGCGTACTACAAAAGGCGTCTAACTCCTCGGAAAAACTCGTAGCTCGAGGCTCGAGGCTCTAAGTATACACACGAAACAGTCAAGTTTTTCACCTGATCGGTTATTCTCAACGATGCAACAAAAGTACATTCATTTCCGATATACCCGATATTTCTCTCGAAAGTGCCGCGTACACGTATTTTTATCATTATTCTACAAATTATTATTATTATTATTATTTCTTCGTATCGCAAATCGCAAAGCAAAATGTTTCTTATATATTTCTTCGTATCGCGGTATAGAATTACAGTATACTTGAGACTTTCACTTTCGTGCCCGAAGTCTTGAGAAGACTATAATATATCGCGAGATTTGTTATACTAAATATGGTAATTCAAAAGTGCATCCCTCTCGGGCATCATGGCTGGGGAGGAACGATGCATCGTAATATTTTCGGCCTCAATATACACGTTCTCAAAAATTAGGAAAATGCTGATATCGATTATTGGCAATGGTACGAATTCTCGAACTATTTTATCCACACTGAAGAATTCCACTCCAAGAAGCACACGAGCGACGCGAACCGCGTGTTTTCTTACCGTAATCAACGCCGCGTGTACTGCCGATACAGGTGTCTTCGCGAACTACAAGATTACCCGCAGCGGATGAAAGATGGCGCCACCCTGAAATTCAAATTTTCAAACGAAAAAGCCCACCGGAATGCTCCTCGAAATTTGAACGGAACTGAATTCGCGATTACGATCGCATCAGTGCCCAAAGAACGATACTTGTCGTAAAATAATGATAATTCGTCTTGAAAGGCTCTTTTACAATATTAATTCAAGCTCAACATCGAATAACATGGCCATTGTGAACCAAGCAAAATATTTTCAGTAAACCTTTTTTTTTTTTTAATTAAAAAAATTGAATATTCATTTCGAAGAAATTTTACCTCGTGTTTTTTTTTTTTTTCTTAATTATGTATCTGGGATAAATAAAATTTCATCATTCGTATATTTTTTGTTCTTTAATAATCTTTATATACGAACCATTACTTACAAAGCATGTCTGTGTCTGTTGTGTTCTTTTTTTTTTTTTTTTCGTTTACGAAAAAAAAAACAAAAAAAACAAAAAAGAAAAGAATCATCAGTTATTTTTTTAAATGATAACTTCGTTACAATAATGCGGCTACGCCAAATAGTGAATAATACAATAATGTAACATTAATAATACATGGGTATTGTTCGGTATTTCGATTAGACGGTAATTATGAACAGGGGACGTAGGCACGGAGGATGCTTCAAGGCACATGAATTATCGGCAAAAAATTTCTTCGATCGCAAAATATTTTTTATATATTTATGTATATATATATATATATATATCGATTGTTTCAACGAAGAAAAATTGTATATCGCCAACGAAACGTCAAAATGATGAAACAGTCATTCGAGTGCGCTTATTTATAATGCGAATCTCTCGATTTATTACGCTTCAGATTTAAAAATATCTGCTTTCACATACACTATACATACATTCAATATATATGATTATACATATATGCATATATAATTATATATATATATATAATGGATGTATTCATATTTATATAGTCGTGTAACGTACTCGTTAGATGCGTATGTACAATTCTATGTACACATTATTCAGAGAAGAGTATTCGTTTTTTTTTTTTTTTTTTTTTTTTTTTTTTTAAATTCTTTTTAGAAAATCTTTTTATTCCCGTTACTTTTCTTCCGTCGTTCAATTTTGATTAATCATTTACTTTCTCGTCATCGTTCGACGCGACACAAGCGGATCCAACATGCCGGAAGTGTATCGAGACGCCGAATTATTATAAATTTCCTCGGTAAACGGTCCGCGTGTGGCGCCCCCCCCCCCCCTTGGACGAGAAGCAAATCCAAGAAAAACTACGTTCGTCGTCAATCTACACCGCACGCTGCTCGCGGATTTGAGTATTTTTTTTTTCTCCTTTTCCTTTTTTTAACTAAAATATTTTACGGTTCTCCTTTCCGGCTCGCAAAATTTCGAATCTATCGCGCGGGCAAATTTATTTTGCGTATAAAAAAAAAAAAAAAAATACCATACCCATGAAACGAGTAAAATAGTTCAGCCTTGCGAGTGCTCGCGGGGAGCTTGCAATGCTTCGGGTCGACCGTGGGAAATTTTTCGAGCCGGATAACATAATTTTCGACATTCGCAATCTCTTCGATGCTATAATCAGCAGAATTCCCTTCGATGCCTCGCTTCTCCAAACGTACAATATCCGTTTGCTTCTTCCGAGTTACTAAGAAAAAAAAAAAAAAAAAAAAAAAAAAAAAATCACCGACGATCGAGCCCAGTACGCGATCTCCGAGAGGATGAATATTGAGAAAAAAAAAAAGAAATAAATTCAATCCGACTCAAAAAGGCCCTCTGGGGATCGCGTCATCGATGATTTTTTTTTTTTTCCCCTCCTCTTCAAGGCACTTGCTCGGGGACGAAGCTTTCGGTGACGATATAAAATTCGGAGAACCATCGTGACGCGCGAGGATTCTCGAGATTCATTAAAAACCAAAAAAAAAAAAAAAAAAAAAAAAAAACCACTTTTGGTTCACGCTCATCGCGAACGAATCGAATACAGCACGATTGCCTCGAAAATCAACGAGCCCAGACGAGGCTCCGTTTTCTTTATTTTGCATCTCGGGCACCTCTCACCAGGGGCGCAGGAGTCTTTGAAAAAAAAAAAAAAATATTATTCTTTTACTTTTTGAAAATTCTTCTCGAAACGCAGACCAGCTGCTCGGCGGGTCGTGCGCCCCGGTTATTCAACGAATTAACGACATTATTATTATTATTATTATTATTATTATCATATATATTTATATATATATATATATATTTTTTTTTTTCGTCGTCCGGAACGTGTTCCGGGCTCGACTAATAAGATATCGCGAGCTAATTTTCATTCTTCTACAATTTAAATAGTTGATCAATGCAGACATGCGACACTTGGAATTAAATAATTTATGCATTCATATTTACAATAATTCACGTTGATGCGCGTGGCCACGCGCATTCGAAGATGTTAACGCGCGTTTAACGAAAATTCGTTGAAAAAAAAAAGAAAAAAAAAAAAAAAAGGGACAGTCGTATTCGCGGCTTCGGTAAAGTACGAACATATTTTTTTTGTTTTTGTTTTTGTTTTTGTTTTTTTTTTTTTCAGATTGTCGTTAGAAATTCTTTTAAACGGTAAATTTCATACGAAAAGTTCGTAGCGATCGATCGTACGACGGGCGTGTGCAACGACGACTCTGTAAAGTCCTGACGCGACGAGCTTGGCTCTTCGCGCTTGGGGCAAGCACGAGCGAATCAACGAATTTAGGGAAAAAAAAAAAAAAAAAAAAAAAAAAAAAAACGAAACAAATTATATTAAACCTCTACACCGAGAACTCTGTCGACAACGTACTCGTATCTCTTCGGTTCACCGTCCTCCGTTGATTTTTCACTCTCGATTGCTTGCTTCGATTTTTCGATCGGGCTCGTTTCGTTCGCGGCATCAACGACAGCGGCTTCGTCGTCGTCGTCGTCGTCGTCGTCGTCGTCGTCGTCGTCGTCGTCGTCGTCGTCGCGAGTCACGCTACCGTTCGACGCAACTGGCGCAACGACGAGGCTCGTCGTTCTTTGAGCGGAAACGCTGCTGCTGCTCGCTGGTGCTCGCGATGACGAGCTCGTAACTGAAGAAATTTGACGAATATTATCGTGACAGCTTGAGCGCGAGGATGACGCGGCCTGACCGACACCGCTACCACTTCCGGCAGGCTCGGAAGCGTGACGTCGATGCTGCACGGAAATTTCCCCGGTTATCGAGTCTTCCGGCGGTAGAACGGGAACGTTGAGATTCACTCTGGTGAAGAAAGCCATTTTTTCTCTGGAAAATGAGGGAAAAAAAAACGAAAATTAGGGGAAAAATGCGTTTAAAATTTTGATAAATATCGTCGAATTTGTTTCATTGTTTTTTTTTTTTTTTTTTGAAAAATAAGAATGAGAAGAAATGTCTATTTCATTTACATACTTTCTTTTTTCTTGGTTTTTTATTTTATTTTTACTCATTTTTGATAGCTCGAACGCTTGAAAATTTTACAACACCGCACGTTATTGTTGGTTTGAAAAATGCGTTTGAAAAGTTTGATAAATATCGTTGTCGAATTTGTTTCGTTGCTTTTTGAAAAATAAGAATGAGAAGAAATGTCCATTTCATTTACACACTTTCTTTTTTTTGGTTTTTTATTTTATTATATTTTATTTTATTACTCATTTTTGATAGCTCGACCGCTTGAAAATTTTACAACACCGCACGTTATTGTTGGTTTGAAAAATGCTTTTAAAATTTTGATAAATATCGTTGTAGAATTTGTTTCGTTGCTTTTTGAAAAATAAGAATTAGAAGAAATGTCCATTTCATTTACATGCTTTCTTTTTTTTGGTTTTTTATTTTTATTTTATTTTTTTTTACTCATTTTTGATGGCTCGGCAGCTTGAAAATTTTACAACACCGCACGTTATTGTTGGTTTGAAAAATGCGTTTAAAATTTTGATAAATATCGTTGTCGAATTTGTTTCGTTGCTTTTTGAAAAATAAGAATGAGAAGATATGTCCATTTCATTTACATACTTTCTTTTTTCTTGGTTTTTTATTTTATTTTTACTCATTTTTGATAGCTCGACAGCTGGAAAATTTTACAACACCGCACGTTATTGTTGGTTTGAAAAATGCGTTTAAAATTTTAATAAATATCGTTGTAGAATTTGTTTCGTTGCTTTTTGAAAAATAAGAATGAGAAGAAATGTCCATTTCATTTACATACTTTCTTTTTTTTTGGTTTTTTATTTTATTTTTACTCATTTTTGATAGCTCGAACGCTTGAAAATTTTACAACACCGCACGTTATTGTTGGTTTGAAAAATGCGTTTAAAATTTTGATAAATATCGTTGTCGAATTTGTTTCGTTGCTTTTTGAAAAATAAGAATGAGAAGAAATGTCCATTTCATTTACACACTTTCTTTTTTTTGGTTTTTTATTTTATTATATTTTATTTTATTACTCATTTTTGATAGCTCGACCGCTTGAAAATTTTACAACACCGCACGTTATTGTTGGTTTGAAAAATGCTTTTAAAATTTTGATAAATATCGTTGTAGAATTTGTTTCGTTGCTTTTTGAAAAATAAGAATTAGAAGAAATGTCCATTTCATTTACATGCTTTCTTTTTTTTGGTTTTTTATTTTTATTTTATTTTTTTTACTCATTTTTGATGGCTCGGCAGCTTGAAAATTTTACAACACCGCACGTTATTGTTGGTTTGAAAAATGCGTTTAAAATTTTGATAAATATCGTTGTCGAATTTGTTTCGTTGCTTTTTGAAAAATAAGAATGAGAAGAAATGTCCATTTCATTTACATACTTTCTTTTTTTTGGTTTTTAAATTTTTTTTTTACTCATTTTTGATAACTCGACAGCTTGAAAATTTTACAACACCGCACGTTATTGTTGGTTTGAAAAATTCGTTTAAAATTTTGATAAATATCGTTGTAGAATTTGTTTCGTTGCTTTTTGAAAAATAAGAATGAGAAGAAATGTCCATTTTATTTACATACTTTCTTTTTTCTTGGTTTTTTATTTTATTTTTACTCATTTTTGATAGCTCGACAGCTGGAAAATTTTACAACACCGCACGTTATTGTTGGTTTGAAAAATGCGTTTAAAATTTTGATAAATATCGTTGTAGAATTTGTTTCGTTGCTTTTTGAAAAATAAGAATGAGAAGAAATGTCCATTTCATTTACATACTTTCTTTTTTCTTGGTTTTTTATTTTATTTTTACTCATTTTTGATAGCTCGACAGCTTGAAAATTTTACAACACCGCACGTTATTGTTGGTTTGAAAAATGCGTTTAAAATTTTGATAAATATCGTTGTCGAATTTGCTTCGTTGCTTTTTGAAAAATAAGAATGAGAAGAAATGTCCATTTCATTTACATACTTTCTTTTTTCTTGGTTTTTTATTTTATTTTTACTCATTTTTGATAACTCGACAGCTTGAAAATTTTACAACACCGCGCGGTCCTGCTATTGTTGGTTTGAAAATTTCATAAAAACAGTACGGCCAAAATTCGGTATGAAGACGTAGAAAAAAAAACAAAAGTAAGAAAAATATTTCAAGTCAACGAAAAAGGCCTCGATGCGGATGCAATTTTTTTTTTTTTTTAATTTAAGAGTTCGTATTTTATAATTTTTGTAATTCACAGAGATAAATGAAAACTCACTTGAACGATATTATGTCGGGTTTTCCCTTGCCGGCTTTAGTTTTTCTCAGCTTGTAAATCTCCTTCGAGGTTTTCTTGAGCATCTTCTCGACCTTCCTGTCCTCGGCGCTCTTTCCATTCTTTCCGCTCTCCGCTTGCGCCATGAGGCTCTGAAATTTGTGATCCTCGAGAAGCCAAGTTGCCAGATCCGAGTCGCCCTTCTCGCGCGCCTGCTCGAGCCTCTGCTTTAGATCGCGAAGCCGGCTGAGCTCGTCGTGAAGATTGTTCAGTCTCGCGTGCTGTGCCTGCAGATCGAGCTCGAGATCGAGCGAGGTTCTCGCCGTTTGCGGCAAATGAGCGGATTTTTTCGTCGCGGTTTTGCAGCTAAGCGCCGATGACGGACGTCGCCAGCGCAACGATCGCCTCTCCACGGAATTCCTCTGGAAAGGACCGCCCCGACGATAAAGTGGCATACTGCTGTCGCTGTCGCTGCGATTCAACTGTTTTGAATGGAGAAAAAACAAAAAAAAAATAAAAATCATCGTTTATAATCGACGAGAAAAAAAAAAAAAAAAAACAATGATGACCCTACGCTCATAACTTTGGCGCGGAGCGGCAGAGCCGTCTCTTGAAACTCCGTTCGAACGGTGAGTTTACGGAAACTAAAATATCCCATGTAGTGTGCATACGGAAGTACTTTTTTTTTTTTTTTTAAATAAAGTTTCTTGCATTCGTATCAGTGTACGATCACAAATTAATGGTTTTTATCATTGGAAGCAATTCTGGGAGGTCACATCGGACATATTTCGTTTCCGTTCATTGTTCAAGGATGCACAGGCGTGGAGGTAAAAATAGTGCCAAGACGATGAAAATTATACAGATTGCTCTTACTTTTATTATGAACATCTGTGTAAAATTTGGACGCGATCGTCTAACTCGTATCAAAATTATTTTATTTTTCAATTTTTCGTGCTTTAACATGAACTCTTATGGGAAATTATCAGGCTGATGCAAGTAATAACGATAAAAGTATCGATAGAAAAATTCCAGGTGACTTCAAATTTATACATTTTCAATGGTAACATCGGACAGCAATATGGGAAAAATTTCACGGCTATTCCCTACCTCGTTTGGGAGAAATTAAAAGAAAACTGCGAGAAAAGTGCGCCGAGTGTCGGGCGCTTGTTCGACATCTGAATAGAGGCAACACTGTAATTCAGTAAAAACAACCAATTTTTTGGGGCTTAGACTTTTTTTTTCATATTTCGGCCATATGATCGAGGACGATTGATTTTGTTGATTTTTTTTTTTAAATTAATTCATCGAAATTGGCTTCCTACGCTAATTTTCCTCTGCATTATTTAGTATAAATGGTGGCTATATAATATTGATAATATTTAATATATATTTTATTTTCGAAGGTTGAATTCAGGTTGGAATTCCCAGACAAAAGTTTTCTGCCGAGTATCAATAAATATATATTCGTGAATTAGGAGTATGAATGAAATTTTTTGTTTTCAATCATTCGGGCGCATAATGTGGACTAAGTAAAAATAATGAGGACGTATTTGTTTATTTTTCGTTAGAAATGACAGATGCACCCTGTTATAGGCAATTTAATTTCACGAATTTTGATATATATATAGATATAGCGTAACATGTGTGACGTCATAATGTTATATTTATCAATTTGTTATATTAACGGCAATTTTGATTCAGATAAAAAAATAAAAAATACGTACTAAATATTTTTCCCTAAGTTACCAGATTTTGAAATAAAAAAAATTTCATTTATACTCCCAATTACTCGAAATATTCACTAAAAGTACCGAAAAACATATTTTTAGGCAATATTCGACCCTTTGAGGTAATACAAAATCACTTTTTCAATCACCCAAGTGTATGTATTATGCATAGAAGTTGTGAAATTACAAATTAGCCCTGATTTTGCTGGGATTGTACAGCCAATACATCCTTAATCAAGGATACATGAAAAAGCAACGTCTGAAAATTTGCCATGCATCGATTTGGAGATGTTCCTAGCGCAATTAAACTCTTTTTCGGTTGTTGATGGAGTTGTAATTTTGCAACATGGTACAAAAAAATATTATTTTTACACTTTCCTCAATTGTTCAGGTACATTAGTCACGTTCGAACCCCATTTACAGGCTACATATTTACGAATTACGAAGAATTCCTTTGATTTAGGAATGGATTAGCTGCTTGAATTTCTGAATTTTACCGCGAGAGGCGCTGCTATAGCGGGGGTGCTGTGACGTCACTCTCACGCGATATAATGAAATGCAACTCAATTTTTATGATTTTGAAATTTGCATCGTTGGAACGCAACGAAATTAGGTTTTTTTTTAAATTAAAAAAATAATTTCCGGTATCGCTGACACTTTTCTGGGATATTTAGGCCCCCAATCGTTTAAACCGGGGAAAAAAGAGGTTTAAACGATTTTCGTCTTTGAGAAAATACCGGAAATGATTTGAAAACCTATTTTCGTTGCATTCCAACGATGCAAATATCAACGTCATCAATTTTTCAAGCTGTTATAATTGAGATTTAGGAATTGATTAGCTGCTTGAATTTCTGAATTTTACCGCTAGAGGCGCTGCTGCAGCGGGGTGCTGTGACGTTACTCTCACGCGATATACGTTCGGAATGCAAATCAATTTTTCCAAGCTGTTACAATTAATTAAATTATCACGAGTAACTGAAAAAAAAAACCTATTGCAAATGATGCTTTTGTACAATTAACTTTTGAATAATGTAAAAATTGAAAAAAAATAAATCAAGTTCTCCGTTATGAGCGCGTAGGCGTATCAAGAGACGCGGTTGGATTTGAGGGGAGGGGAAAACTCACTCGGCAGATGTAATGATTACGGCTGACCGCGGCGCTCGGTGAAAATGTCTGACTTCTCTTGATAACGATGGAATTATTTTTGTCATCGTGCACGGCACCGGGAACAGCCCCGGCTGCCGAAAGTTTTCTCTGTTTTCCCTGTTCCGGAATGAATATGCATTCCGTATTAGTTTCCTTGTCCTGCGTATGACCGGACTCTTCCTCGGCGAATTCTTCTTCCTCCTCTCCCTCTCCCTCCTCCTGCTCCTCCTCCTCCTGTTAAAAAAAAAAAAAAAAAAAAAAAAATAATCGTAAAATTTCATAACATTAACGAACTATCTCGATAAACAAATAAACTTCATTTTGCCCGCATAAACGACCCGTTCGGTTTTTTCACAAATTTTTCATTTCCATCGAAAGCTTCAGCGAGAGGGGAAAAAAAAAAAAAAAAAAACGGATGAAAAAGGACAAATGCGAACCTCATGCTCGAGAACATCCTCGAGAACGTTGTCCTCCATCATAAATTCGACGATAATTCCTTCCTCGTCGCTGTCATCGCTGCCGCTGTCGCTGTCGCGCTCCTCGTCCTCCTCCTCGGGACTTCCGAGACAATTTGCGAGCTCCTCGAGTCTCAGCGATGCCGATATCTGAAGCTCGTCGCAGCTGCCCTGATTTCTCGTAAGCGTCGAAGTCTGCGAGCTTATTATCGTGCTCTCGTCGCTGCTCTCCTCCTTCGTATTTTGCGTCTGAGCGCCGCTTCGATAAACCGAAATATCGGATTCCTGCTTGTCGTGGCGCGGCTGCTGCTGCTGCTTGAATAACGAAACATTGCTGCCGCTCGTGCTTGCCGATGTCGAGGCTTGCATGAAACGAAACGAGAGAATATTGTACCACTTGACGCTCGGTGATTCGGGACTGAAGTCTGCCAGGGAGACTTGGGCTGAACCCTGTAAAAAAAAGAACCACACAAAAAAAAGAGATTACTTTGAGTATTGATAAAAAAAAAAAAAAAAAAAAAAAAAGAAGAAAAAAAACGCCGCGAAATTACAAAAATAATTAGTATCATTGTTGAATATATTATATCAGCTTGAATAATGTAAAAAAAAAGCGAAATGTAAAAAAGAAATGTGAAATGTAAAAATGTAAATGTAAAAATGTAAATGTAAAAATGTAAATGTAAAAATATAAATGTAAAAATGTAAATGTAAAAATGTAAATGTAAAAATGTAAATGTAAAAATGTAAATGTAAAAATGTAAATGTAAAAATGTAAATGTAAAAATGTAAATGTGAAAATGTAAATGTAAAAATGTAAATGTAAAAATGTAAATGTAAAAATGTAAATGTAAAAATGTAAATGTAAAAATGTAAATGTAAAAATGTAAATGTAAAAATGTAAATGTAAAAATGTAAATGTAAAAATGTAAATGTAAAAATGTAAATGTAAAAATGTAAATGTAAAAATGTAAATGTAAAAATGTAAATGTAAAAATGTAAATGTAAAAATGTAAATGTAAAAATGTAAATGTAAAAATGTAAATGTAAAAATGTAAATGTAAAAATGTAAATGTAAAAATGTAAATGTAAAAATGTAAATGTAAAAATGTAAATGTAAAAATGTAAATGTAAAAATGTAAATGTAAAAATGTAAATGTAAAAATGTAAATGTAAAAATGTAAATGTAAAAATGTAAATGTAAAAATGTAAATGTAAAAATGTAAATGTAAAAATGTAAATGTAAAAATGTAAATGTAAAAATGTAAAAAAGAAAATGAAAAAAAGTAAAAATGTAAAAAGGAAAAGTGAAAAAATTTTTTGTAAAACATTTGTAAAAATGTAAATGTAAAAATGTAAAAAAGAAAATGAAAAAAAGTAAAAATGTAAGAAAAAAAAGTGACTTGCCAAGCACTCCTCAGATTCGCCGCTCGTGCACCAAATGTTGACCTGAAGCGTCTTTGTGTAGAGCTTGTTGAGTGGCACAGCGATCGGGAAAATCTCGCCGAAAGTTGGCTTTCGAAGATCCGTCACGGGTTTCGTGCAGCACATGTGATTGAGCGGTGGTTGCATCGGTAAAAGTGCAACCTTGATGTAACTGGAAAAAAAAAAAACGTCGAAAAGTCAAGTTTTATTACATTTTAGTTTTTTTTTTTTTCCTTCGTTATGTTCAATTTTATTAAAGATTTATATTATTATTATTTTTTTTTTAATTATTATCGCCCATTGCGTGAAATATCTGTGATTTTTATTTTTTTTGTGTTCCATATAGCTATATTGAAATTATTGCCAATAACTTTGAACGTTCAACGCAAGAATTCTTATACGATCGTATAAAATTATTTTCGCGAGAGCCTTTCCATCATAATTTCTCGTCTCGTTGCTTGGAGGCCAGCTCTTCTTTTTTTACCGATAGCGTTTGATAGCTTTTTTTACAAATAGCGTTTGATTTTAAGCACACGCGGGAAGAGCTTCACATCCCGATGGCTAATGAAATTTACGATAATCGTTATGTAACGGCCTTTCAAACAAGAGTTTGGGAGTTTCAATTCACATTTATATCTTGATTATTGATCCAAAAACTCTCGTATACCGACTGAATTTCATAATTGCATTCCGATGATGCGCCCCACGGCGCGCATTTATTCGCGTCGCAGCGCTCGACTTTTTGGGAACGGAGCCCCCATCTCGATCAAGATTGTCGTTGCAAAATTGTCCGGAGCTCGACGACGATGTCGCGCCACGCTGATTTTACACGATAAATTATTTCGATAGCTCTTTCGCATCCAGGAAAATGTTAAATTGAAATTTTTTTTTAAATATGCTAAAACGTATATGCTAAGCTGATCTCGTTTTGGGATGAGTCACGGTAGAGCATTTTTTAAAAAAGTTTTCCATTGAAAAAAAACGTATTTCGTTCTACTTTTGGAAGAAACGTTTTACTTGAGATAGAGAAAAGAGAGTACTCGTGAAATTTCATAATTCATGGGGAAAATTTTTCGACGACAGCTCATGACGAATTTCTCGCTGAATTAGGAGTATGAATGAAATTTTTTTTTTTTTTTTTCAATTATTGAGGCGCGTAAATATTTTTTCCTAAACTACCAGATTTTGAAATAAAAAAATTTCATTCATACTCCCAATTAGGAGTATGAATAAAAATATTTTTTCAATCATTGGGGCGCATAATGCAGAGTAAGTAAAAATAATGAGAACGTATTTTTAATTTTTCGTTAAAAATGACAGATGCACCTGTTATAGGCAATTTAATTTCACGGATTTTGATATGTATACTTTAAATTAAAAATTTAATTTTTAATTAAAATAGAAATTTTAAAGAAAATTATTTTAAAAAAAGATATAGCGTAACATGTGTGACGTCATAATGTTATACTGTTCAATTTGTTATATTAACGGCAATTTTGATTCAAATAAAAAAAATAAAAAATACGTACTAAATATTTTTTCCTAAACTATGAGATTTTGAAATAAAAAAATTTCATTTATACTCCCAATTCAATAAAGTTTGTCCAAAAGCGTGACGCAACTCACGGTATGTAACGCTTATAGTAAACGACGTACACGCTCGTTCACGTACTAAACTCAAAGAAAGAGAGAGAGAGTAATGATCGCTATTTCGGATCTGACGCACTTTCACCGATTCGAGGAACATCAAACTCTACTCACACTCTCATGTTGTCCGGTATGAAGAGAGCAGCGAGATTTCTCGCTCTCTCGATGCCGATATGAAGGAGTCCGTCACTCACGGAATACCTGAAAGTGATAGCACAAAAATATTCTCGTTAACCAGAAAAATAAAATTTATACCGATAATGTCATTAAAAAAAAAAAAGTAATGAATCAGCTGGAGATTGCGAAGGATAAAAGGACGATAAGAATGAAAATTGATTGAACAAATTCGAAATCCGTATCGAGAGTGATACAATCTTATTCTTTAATTTTTTTTTCTCAACGTAGTTTTTGCGTTCTCCCCCGTAGCGCGATTAAAGCATTGAGGTGCACGAATGAATTTTAAAGTTTAAAAACAATTTTCGCTTATTTTTATCACTGAAATACCCAGCGTTTTCTTATAAAATTAATCTGATTCAGGCAAGTTTTCGATAATCGGCGAATCTCCATACAAGTTTATCTCAATTAAAGCATGGATCGATGAAAAGATGGAACGACGATTTCCGGATAGGTCGACCCTTTTTTTCCCACGATTTCACAGAATTATTGGTTATGTCCGGTGGTTCGATATATAATTCGAGCATAAAATACTTGAATCGATATTCCAAGGCTTGAGAGCCTCCATGTGATAATGATGAATTCCAAAGTAATTGTGAATCGGGACACAAAATTTTATGATTTAGACGCATCGGATGGTCGTTAACGATTTTTTTGGATCCAATCGACCCAAACTTTCGATCCGCCCGTTAAAATTATCACCAAAACAACAATACTGATCCGCTAATTGTTCCCCCCCCCCCTTTTTCTTCGAAAAGACATACAGGCGGTTGTACCAACCTCAGTTTAATTTGAACCTGAGCAGTCTCGAGATTCATCTCGCCAAAAGCGAGAGTATCGACGGACTGCAGACCGGAAAGTCTCCTCCGGTTGGACGCCTCGAAAACCCCGGAATCACCGGCGACGCTCTCGTCCGAGACAGCAGCCGAGACGGATCTCGTGTTGGTGCCGGAACTGCTTGCCCTTGATCTGCTGCCCATCGTTGGTGGAGTTTCGCTGATCGGCGAAAGCGGCGGTTCCTGTGGCAACGGAAGTGCCGGCCTACCGAGACCGCTGCCCTGCGACATATTTCCCGATTGCATTTCCAACGGTGGCTGCGGATCTGCCTTCAATTTTTCCGTACCGGCGCACAGCTGTTCCTGAATCGCCTGCTGGCTGAGCCTCAGCTCGGCAAGTTTGTCCTCGAGCTGACAACGATCGAGATGCGATGTCCCGGCTCCCAGCAAACGCTGCAGCTGCGGCTGCTGCTGCTGCTGCTGCTGCTGCTGCTGCTGCTGCTGCGGTTGCTGCAGCTGCAGCTGCAACTGCTGCTGCTGCTGTTTTCGCTGCATTTCGATTTGTTCGTAAGCCGGTGGTGGTCCCATGGGGGCATTTTCATAAAGCGGCGATATGGGAGGACTGACACTCGATAGGCTGGATCTCGGTGAGAGACTTGGCTGCGATCTGCCGGGTGATGAAGTGCCGTGACTCGTTTCCGAGCCGCGCAACAATCTCTCGACGCGCCTGTGAAGATCCACCATATCGACCGGACGTTCCTGAGCTACCGTACCCAGGCACTGAGGTCCACCGTAAATATCCGTAAAACTCAGGCCCGAGCTTAGACTACCCTTGCTCGAGGTCGTACTGAGACTTCCGAGGCTCGAACTGCTGCTCACCGAGAGCGTACTCGCGCTAAGCGTCCTCAGCTGACCCTCGAGCATCGCCATCGATCTCAGTGCATCTCTCAGCTGCTGAAGCAACAGCTGCTTCTCCTCGTGAAGTCTCACGCGATCGGTGATAGTTTTGTTCGATAATTCAAGGGCATTGTTGAGATCTTGCTCCAAACGACGTATCTCGCACTGTATCTTCCTCATGTCCTGCTGCGTTCTGCGATGCGGCGTTATGCTACGTAGTTCACGCAACAGCTGTTCCTTCTCCTGAAACAGCAGCAGCTTGTCCTTGTCGCTCTCCGTCTGTCCTGGCGTTACTTTTTCCTCGAGATCCGCAAGCTGTTGCTGTATATGCTGTATTCTCTTTCTCGCCTCGTCGTACTGCAATCTCATTCTCGCCATTTCCGCCAGTCTCGTGCCGATCGGCACAAGCTCACCCGAAAGATCCGTCTGCGACGCAGTGCTCAATTTTTCCTGCGGCAAACTCAGCGTGCTCGCGTCCGGGCTACCCTCGCACAGCTGTAACCTCGTGAGCTCGTCCTTGAGCTGGGCAAGCGACTGCATCAATTCGGCTTTTTCCTTCTCGCCCGAGCTCAGGGACTTTTGAATATTTCTCAGCTCCGTCATTATCGCCTGTGCCTCGGTTATGTTGTAACAGCCACCGTTGTGAGAGCTAAGCTTTTGTTCGACGCTGCAATTTATGACATAAATTAACATTTTTTACATAAATTAACATTTTTTACATAAATTAACATTGTTTCTTTCGTATCGTCATTTTCATTGGAACTTTGGGCATGGAAGTTGACGAATTTCTTCCTATAGCCTCGAATGTATCGAACGCGTGGTTTTTTTTTTTTTTTTTTTTGCAATTTTTTATATTTACCTTGCAAGAGTGTCGACGCCGCGCTGCGTGCAATTCATCTCGGCTCGTATTTGCTCCAATTCACGCTTGAGCCTCGATACGCGACTCCTCGCCAGCGCAACGTCGGACTTTAGGAGATCCGGATCGTACTTTGTGCTGAGGGAACTCGAGCTGGAACACACTTTGGGGCGAAAGAAGAGAGGGAAAAAAAAAAAAAAAAACAACGGAAACTGAGTTAGCAGGATTGAGGATCGATTGTAATTTGTGCGAAGGCTGGAAAATCATTTTGTCTGAATAAAAGTAGGATTAAAAAAATTAAATCGCTTATGCGATGGAAAAAAAATGTAAGTGAGTTATGTATCGAAGAAAATTTGGTATGCGTCTTCTATCTTGACGGATATTGATTCGTAAGAGAGAGAGAAAAAAAAAAACTTACGACTGGTGCGCGATGCTCCGAGGGTCGTGAGGGCATTGTTGAGATGGTCGTACTCATCTTGAGCAAGACACAGCCTCTGTTGTTTCACGTCGTAAATTTCCTTCTTCGCCTGCAACAGCAACAGCAAAAAAAAAAACCACAATTTCGTTAATAACAAGCAAACGTCAATTGAAAATTCTGTGCAAAGATTCTTATTTTTTTCAAATTCCATATCGTGTAATTGATTCAACAGTTTTTTCATGAACGGGGGGCTTTTTTTTTTTTTTTTTTGGAGTGACGTTGTTTCCAGTTATTCACGAGAGTATTTACGTAAATCTTGATAACACCAATAAGACTTCTGGGTAAAAGTAAACGGAAATTTAGCGCGAGAGAAACGATGTTATCGATGTCTTATCGGTACAGTCGGATCAAATGGGTCATCAAACGAATTACACGAATACGAACGAGTGACCCAAGATTTTCATTTTAGCTTGTTATTTCCAACGATAGAAATTATAAAAATAGCTTCTCAAAATTAGGCTGCATAGAAGCAGAAAATCAATTTTATAAAAAAAACTCAATTCGGTAAAATAGCTAATATTGCAAAATATTCTTCGCTATATATTGTCTCAGGGCTGATTATCGTGCTCGACGATTTGATTATCAATCGATTCGCGAAGCACCAGATCGTATTCCATACTCGTTGAAGAAACGCGTAGTACGTAAAAAAAAAAAAACACAGTTGAGAAATGCCAAGAGTAGCTGAAGATTCCCTCCTTGTGATGCGAGACATCCATAGTTACATTTTGCTTACATACTTACAATACAGATGGACGATTTACAAAATCATTGTTCATAAATCTTCAATCTCCGATAAAATTAAATCTCCCGTGCATTTATCGTTGCATCGAGCAATCAGAGGAATACCCTAACGAGCGATATTCTAACGAATCATCCCAAAACGGAGCACACTCGATTTCCGGATAATTGCACAATAATTAATTGCCGATACCAATCGCTATTGACGCATTACTTCAAATCCAACAACGTATTGTGCATCCATATAGGAATGGGGGAAAAAAAAAAAATGGAAATCTCCGTCCTGTCTTTTCTCGTTAATCGATAATAATAATCTGTGAATTATAATCGAGGATCACGGATCGCATCTCTCGGCAGCTGCTATTCACAGGAAAGGTCGAGAGAGATCCTCGTGAGCGCGTGCAAGAATGAGAAAGAGAGAAATATCTCAAGCCGTGCGGGGGGAAAAAAAGAGAAAAAGAGAGGAAGAGAGAGAGAGAGAGAGAGAGAGAGAGGGAGAGGGCGCGAGAGGTTCTCGGTGGCCAAGTATTCAGGAATGTCCAGGCAACGGAGGGGCCCGAACTGGCCACGATCCGTTCCTACAAACCACGGCCAAGCATCTCAAAGAAACCACCACCACCATCACGAAGAGAGGAAGAGCACGGGGCTCATACGCACACAAACCCAACCAATAATACCGCATGCACACGTATACGTGCAACGTGTATTTTACGCTGTGCTTAAGAGAGAGAGAGAGAGAGAGAGGAAGATCCAGGATCACTGTGACACGAACGAAATGGATTATTACACCAGCAATGTTCCAATGATGATGGAAAATTTTTGGACAATTCACAATGATCGAGGCACCTTGTTGCATTGACGAGACAAAAAAAAATCAAAAACCTGTCCCCGGTAGAAGCAGAGAACAATACGACGAGGGTTTCAAGTATTGGCTCTAAAGTTTAAACTAACATCGATCGGTAGAAGAGAGAGAAAAAGGGGGAGAGAGAGAGAGAGAGAGAGAGAGAGAGAAAAAAACGCGGCAGTCGTGTATTATCCATCACTTTTAATCTCGCTTACGTATTCGCAATAGTAGTAAGATGCGGTAGCTGCGTCACTGTCATCACGACGATAGCACTGCTCCCAGTAGAATCTTTGTATCTGCTCGTCGTTCTCGTAATCATTCTGGTAACACATTCTCATGCGATACTGCGAAACAACATTCTCGTATATCTGTTCCTGCTGCTGCTGCTGTTGCTGCTGATACGAATGTTTATGTTGATTATGCCGATTGTAATGTTGTTTCCGCTGTTGCACAGTCTTTTTATCGCACTGATTCTGATACTGTATCCGCTGCTGTGGCACTTGCTGATCGCGATAATTATACGGTGACTGATGACCATTGATATGGGACAAATTTTGTTGATCAAAGAACTTCTGATGCTGCGCCTGGAGAGCTTGCTTGTGACGTATGTGAGCTTGCTGCTGCTGCTGCTGCTGCTGCTGCTGCAGTTTATCGTAATGTTTTCTCGCGTAGCTCTGATCGTAAGAATCAACGTACGTACGGTACTGTTGGGCCGGTACGAGTACGCATAAAGTGTACTGACGGTCCATACCGGCTCTATTTATCGCGATCTCTCGGCTTTTCTCTCTCTCTCTCTCTCTCTCTCTATTGATTTTGTTAAAGTTGACCGTTTGAGGGTACCTTGTACCGAAACTTCCGTTTAACTCTCGCGAGGATGTTGAATTATAAGAAACACGTAAACGCGGTGCGTCCAGGCCGCGGGATCACCTCATCCTCGCGAAGGCCTCCTCCAAGAGACTGGCCGGTTACGGGGCCCGAAATTCCGATCCCCGCCTTCTGCAGCATCCACCTCCTCCTCCTCCTCCTCCTCCTCCTCCTCCTCTCTCCCTTCCCTCGTCCTACTGCTCTTCCTTCGTCCCGCTCCCGATGGTGAGCCACAATTTTTAAGGGATCCCCCTTTTTTTTTCCCACTTGTTTTCCTTCTCTCGGTTCCCTCCTTGGCTTTCTCTCCTGCTTCATCCACCTATATTCCTTATTCCTCTTCCTCTTCGTCTTTTCTCTTCGTTATTCCCGGCACTCGCTGCTTCTTCTTCTTCTTCTTCTTCTTCTTCTTCTTCTTCTTCTTCTTCCTCCTCTCTCCTTCTCTCCTTCGTATTCTCACGTCCCTTCGTCCTTCTGGAGGCTCACTTCTTTGCTTTTTGTTTATTCTTTCTATATATGCTTCTCTCGCTCGACCGAAGCGTTCTCGACCGCAGGATCAGAAGGAACACACCAGAGCAAAAGCAACAGCGCTCTCTCGCTTCATACGACGCAGCATAAAAAGGCGGGCCTCATCTTGGGAATCCCCTCCACCCCCTCCCTCCCTCCCTCAGGACCGTAACAACGCTCGTACAGCCCCGTTTTACGTATACGGATGCATCGCGCGCGCGCGGTACCATTGCTGAATCAACCTTTTTTTTTTATTTTTATGCCTTCGCAAACACTGCCCGAATAATACCAAGTGCATTATTGCTTCTTTTTACTATACGGGATGTGTAAAAAGGCCTTGACCGCGCGATCTCGGGGAGTGACGTAAATGTATGTACGGTATACGGGAGTGGATATATACTTTTCGAGGATCGTAAACAACTTGTTTGGCATTCATATGTGGTCATTTGCGATCAAGTTTTATGCAAGAACGCTGCGGAAAATCTGATGGAAGTTCTGGCTCATCGTGGTGTCGGCATGAAAGAGGATAACTGCCTTACAGTGAAATGTTAAATTCGAGAGACATGCATGGCAATGACGGACCACAAGGCCCGGTGAATAAGCAATACGAGTCTGTTCATTGCTGCTGTGCCTTCTCGCTCTCTGTGTTTCGCGTGTATGCTGGCGAGAATAGTGTGGAACAGAGAGAGAGAGAGAGAGAGAGAGAGATGGAGAGAAGAGGAATGACGAAGGAGAAATAGCTTTTGAAGGAGAGAGAAAGAGAGAGAGAGAGAGCCTCTATAGTGGAGATGGAGTGGGAGAAGGAGGGCCCTAAGGCCCGACGAGGTCGCGACTCGACCCTGTCGACTGTTGGCGCACCAACCTCGGCCGTAGTAGTAGAACCGACCTTGAATCGCGGGGGCAACCACGCGGGGCCCTCTCTTCGCGATCCACACCCCGCACACTGGAATTTCTCTTTGGGGGCCCCCTCGTCGTCGACGTCGACGTCGTCGTCGTCGTCGTCGTCGTCGCTGTCCTTTTCTATATAACCTCTCTCGTCGCACTTTTAACTCTCTTTCTCTCACGCATTCGCTCCCATCATCATCATCAACCTTCTAATCTTCGTCGAATCGTCGTGTCCTCTGCGATCGTTCTGCCTCGCGAGACGACCATCCGACTCAACCCCTCTAATACTCATCGTCACTCGCTCCTCCATGCCTTAACACCGGACTTTTAATCCCCGAAACTATATATAGTTGAATATCTCACGTTACCTATGGGCAATCTTATAGATTTGCGCATTTAATTGTCGAATTCTCCGTGCAGTGTCACAGCTTTTGAATAATGCTTATCTTCATGACGATCGCATTATACAATCGTTATCATCCACCATAAATCTTACAATTATATAATTTTACGAACGATTATTAGAATAAGCGGAACTGAAAATTCCATTGAATCATCAATCTCGTTGTTGTTGTTGTTTTTTTTTCGCCCCTCCTTTTATTTCTCAACTATATATACTATATAGTATACTATACGTATACTATACTACTATATATATATATATATATATATATATATATATATATATAGTAATATATATATATAGAGTAATATATATATAGTAGTATACTAATATATACTACGTATACTATATATACGTATATAACTATATATACGTACTACGAGATTTACTATGCCGTACGTAACTATGCATGTATGTATGCACGTACGATGGTGCGCCGTAGAGAATCACGAAAATGCGCTGGCGTGCAAAGACGCGGAAGACGAAATCCCGCTGGAGGATTCCCGATGGAATTCGAAGAACGCCCACACACGGGCCATCTCACCGAGATTATATATATGTACACGGTATGAGAGAAGCAAGAAGACAACGGATAACAGGAGGAGGAGGAGAAGGAGGAGGCCATAGATAAAGATAGGATAGAACTAGAGAAGACGAAGATGAAAATGGGAGAGAAGAATATATATATATATATATATGTATGTATATATATATTTGTGTATAAAATATGTGAACGCGGGGGAAATACTCGCGCACGGGACGTCGTCTCGCGACAAACGCATTCCGATCTATAAGTCGACGAGTCCACCTTGGCAGAAATAAAGAGAGACGGGAGAGGGGTATAAAAAAAAAAAAAAAATAGGAAGGAAGAAGCCTAACAGAGGGAGAAAGAGCGAGAGAGAATGCTGAGAGAGGTGCGCCGAGTATTCTCGTATAAACGGCAGCGATTTATGAATTCCGAGCTATTTATGTATGGAACGCTTTCGGTTCGTCGTCGTGGCAGGCTCAAGAGAGGCTGCGCATACGCTATACCGATCTCCCATGAATTCCAGAGCAACGAGTCCAAAGATTTCAGATCGTCTTACTCAATTCCCTCGCTCTCGTCTTCATATAAATATATATAGATTTAATGGATACATTAATCATGTTTTTTCGTGTCGTTTTTTTTTTTCTTTTCTACGATTGTGTAAAAATCTATATCCAACGATGTTGTGTACGTAAAATACGATTTGAGAAAAAAAAAAAAAACACTATTTGACCGGAAAATTCCAAGATGCTAATCAATGTGAGATATTAATAAAAAAAAAAAACTCGCAATTAATTTTTAATACAACACACACGCAGCAGTCATGTTGAATGTAATCGATTTATGGAATCGCGTTGGTATCATTATTGAACATCGATTTTCGTGAAATCGCTAAAAAATGACTCGACGAAGAGCCATCGATATAGAGAGCGTCGTATTAATCATCGAATGAGATTTTTCTATGGAAAATTTATCCTCCGGAAAATTGCCCTGAATCAGGGTCGTTCCACATTAATTTTTGCGTCTCTCTACGCTGTAAATGACACATTCATTGGATCGAAAAAAAAAAAAAGAAAGGAAAATTAACCAGAGCTGGACATCGTATAAGTGCCCGGTACTTGCGATGTACGCTTGGAATTACAGTACTTGAGGTACAAAGTACTTAAAAAGTATTTCAAGTATTGTACTTAAATTTTCAAGTAATTTCCTGTACTTCAAGTACTTTTTTAAGTACCAAGTGTGAAGTACTTTTAAATACGTCTTGCTAATGGTTGCATGTATAAAGCCTTTAAGTACAATAATTGAGGAACGTTCTGCACTATATTTTTGGTTAAGATTGTAAGGAATAACGGTTCAAAGGCTCAAGCTACGGTAGTTACGTTGTCATTGTCAATGCATGGCTCCGTTTTTAACAATCTGTCCATTACATTCTTTATTCTTTCTTTTTCAAACATCAAGCTAAATAAATCTTTATTACAATCGTCAATGCTATCGTTTTAATTATTTATAATTCTTCGTTTTGATATTTCTCTCTTTCAATCTGCCTAGCCTGAGTGAATTGCGCAATGTGAAAATATGTTTTGATACAAAACGTACTCGAATCAAAAATCAAATGAGTTCAAAGAGTACATAAAAAATCAAATATAAGCACTGAAACTTACGAGATGTATACCTGAAAACTTGAAAAGTATTTGATACATGATACCTCAAGTACTTCAAATATTTAGTACTTTAAATACTTACGGTACTTGGTACTTTAAAAACACGGATACTTCAAAAACTTACAGTACTTTGTATTTGAAGTACTTACAGTGTCGTGTACTTGAAGTATACTTGCAGTACTTTGTACTCGAAGTACTCGCAGTACTATGTACTCGAAGTACTCGCAGTACTTTGTACTCGAAGTACTCGCAGTACTTTGTACTCGAAGTACTCGCAGTACTTTGTACTCGAAGTACTCGCAGTACTTTGTACTCGAAGTACTCGCAGTACTTTGTACTCGAAGTACTCGCAGTACTTTGTACTCGAAGTACTCGCAGTACTTTGTACTCGAAGTACTCGCAGTACTTTGTACTCGAAGTACTCGCAGTACTTTGTACTTGAAGTACCGACATTGCTTTGTGCTGGAAGTGCTCGTATTACTTTGTAATTGAAGTACTTGTAGTACTTTGTACTTGGAGTACTTGCGGTACTTTGTACTTGAAGTACCGACATTGCTTTGTGCTGGAAGCGCTCGTATTACTTTGTAATTGAAGTACTTGTAGTACTTTGTACTTGGAGTACTTGCGGTACTTGATATTTGAAGTACTTGTGGTACTTTGTAATAGTGGTACTTTGTACTTGAAGTACTTGCAGTATATTTTAATTAAAGTGCTTTTCGCTAGAAGTACTTTGTACTTGAAGTACTTGCATTACTTCCGGTACTTTGTAAGTGAAGTACTTTAAGTACTTTGCCCAGCTCTGAATTTAACGTATCTGGCTCGCAGAAATATTGTGGAAGCAACAATTTTCCAAAAAAATTTCATACATCGTGAACATTATTTCCGCGAAGCAATAATTCTCATACATATAAACGCAACAAATCGACAATTATTATTATCATTATTATCATACGGAGGGAGTGATTTACCCGGTGCGAGCTTACAAGATATTTCAAACAATTTTAATTGACTCTCTCTCTCTCTCTCTATCTCTCTCTCTCTCTTTCTCCTTTTCTTTCGCAACTTCCACGAATGAAGCTCCTTATTTGAAGCGTTCACTGACGTCACGAGATTTTGACAAAAGTTGTTGTGAGAAAAGAGCGAAATGTATACATATATATCACGTATGTATATGCGCGAGATAGGAATGCGAGAAGAGCCAGAGGCAAAAGGATGATGAGAAGTTTGTGCCAGAACGAGAGAAGATATATTATGAACGGTCGAAAAGGAACGAGAGAGTAAAACAACATTAGTTGCTGTCTCTCCTCTTTCTCTCTCTCTCTCTATCATCCATCTTGATACACGAAAAGTCATTAAAAAAAAAAAGGATATGGAGAACGAAAAACGAGAAATAAAAGTGCATTTGATGCTGTCGAGGAACATCAATTCTCGTACATTCAACGAATTACCCTCGCGCAATCCCTCGTCGTTTGCATCATCATTCTGGAAATCCCTCAATCTTATTTCGCATCAAGGGAAATTCCAGATTTCGAGAGCCGCGATCAGGTTTCGAAAAACGTGAGTGATTTACGCTCATTATATTTATATCTTTTCGTAGAAAAATTACCGATACACAAGCTCCTCTGATTACATAATAATAATAATAATAATAATAATAATAATAATAATAATAATAATAATACCAATAAGGGTAATCCCTTGTGTACGGTCATTGGATAACTAAAAAAAAAATTGCAAACTCATAACGCGTATAGAAAATGAGTATAAATGAGAAATCCGATCGTTATGAAAATAAAAACAAAAAATAAAAAGTACGAAATCAATTACGGACGTATGGAAAACGTGTGCCTGCGTTCTTATCAACGCAATGGTGGTTTAATGCCTGTTCACGTGCAATGGAGCATCAGGCACGAGGGTAATATCGACTGCATAAAACGGATGAACGAAGATAGGAGAAAGGATGATGCACGCAGAGAAGAGGAAGTTCATAAGAGAGAGAAATAGCGATATATAGCTAAAGGAGTATACAATATATATATATATATGTATATATCTCTCGTTATATACTATACGGGGTCTTGTCGAGAGGCTACAACGAGTAGTAGTATAGTACTGTATAGTAAAAGAGGCCCAACGAGTGTACAGAGCGAGAGAGATATATGAAAAGATCGTAAGATAGAAAGACAGAGATGGAGAGGGGGGATTGGAATGCAGCCGAGTGAGGAATTCCGGCCCCTCCCGCATATTTATCTGAGAGCGGCGCGCGGCTCGGAGGTCCCGAGGCCCGATGAGTGGAGGGCCCCTTTTATAGTGCGCGCGCGCGGGGCCCTGGTGGAGCCCGAGAGTTCAGAGCGGGGAGATACGTAAGAGAAATAGGGAGATGTATATATATATATATACATCTCTATATGTATGGGAGATTCTAGAACACATCGATGCGGGGTCGTGACCCTCTCATCATCATTATTATTTCATTTTTTTTTCTCTTTGCTGTATACGTTACTGCACGATGAAAAAAAAAAAAAAAACAAAAAAAAAACAAACTTCAGGGCAACTTTAAAACATTTCATCTAAAAAAAAAAAAAGTTGTTCCGATGGTAATTAACGAAAGAATTCTCGATTAGAAAACAAAAGTTGTCAAGACCCCTGCGAAGATCTTGAACCGGTTGTTCTCTATCATGAGCCGATATGGAAAAAAGTAATAATAATACTTTTACTCTCATTTTGCACGATAAATTGATGCAATTTTTATTAGAAAAAAAGGATCTGAAGGAATTAGTTTTTAAGCAATTCCTTCATAGATGCTACGTTCAAAGTCGTTGAATCACGAAACTTTTGGGTCGATAACGATTAGTTTATTGCATCGAAAAATGTGTCAATGAAGAAGAAAAAAATTAATTAACTATTGATCGATTTGGCCTGGAATGCTCCACACATATATATGTAATAGCGAGAGCTCCTTCTCTCTCTCTCTCTCTCTTCCTCTTTCTTCCGTCAACTTTATCTCTTTTCATCATTTCTTTCATTCTTTCTTTCTCCCTCGCACCGACTATAACGTACCAACGACGAGACATCGGTCCGGTATGGGTATGCCTAGCGTAGGAATTCCGTTGGCTCATAATTGGAGGGATTCGTGGTCTCGTCGTCGTCGTCGTCGTCGTCGTCGTCGTCGTCGTCGTCGTCGTGCAAAGCTGGGCTGTTATGTGGGGTTCGCAGTCGAAGCTCACAGCAATGGCAAAGAGCAATACTGAGAGAAAAAAAAAAACGGGGGAGAGAGAGAAAATATATATATCCCAGAGCGCCACAGCTCTTTGGCCATGTGGCACAGCTGCTCCGCGCGGAGAGTTTCGTCGAACGCGCGGCATCAACGACGCATACTATAGGGACCGTGCACACAAATACACTCACACCAAAAGTGAAAATGTGTCGTCGTGTACATACATACATTATCTCCCAATAAAGTGTTCCTTTACACGAGTATATATTCTCACTTTCGTGACGTTGTATTGGTGTGCACGGTCCCTATAGTCTGTTGAAGCTGTGCGCGCTGTCAGAGGCTATCACAGATGCACGAAATATTTCACAGGCACATAGAGAAAACGCGAAGAAACTTCCGGTTGATCATTTCTTCCGGATTTGTAAGGAATTTTTTAATTGCAAACGAGTTTTTCGCGTTATGAATTTGTTTTGAGGAACGAAATTGAAGTTTTCAAAAATGTAAACGGAGCAGCAAAGAGAGAGAGAGAGAGAGAGAGAGAGAGAGAGAGAGAGAGAGAGAGAGAGAGAGAGAGAGCTTGGGGAACTTCGAAAGTCGAGGATCCTTAAGAGTAACCCTTTATGCATGCCCGATGAAGCAACGAGTGATTGGAGAAACGTTTTTTTTTTAAGAACCCTCGCTGAACGAGTTAAATTTCGATCTTTGAACTCGTATTTTTTTTTTTTCCAATATTATTCGAATGGAAAAGGAATTTTTATAAATTCCTTATCCATGTCGAATCGACATTCGTCTTTCGCGCGACAAACGAGAATCGCGTGATCCATACCATGGTGGAACAAAAGGTAAGATGGTCCCCACCTGAACTCGCGACTAAGATTTTTCCTTCGTGAATCTTTCGTGGAATTTCTTTAGCCCGGGGGTCGACGAGGGTATACAGAAAAACGGATAAAAGATGAGAAGGGAAAGAAGAGAAACGCGCAAAGTGGGAAAGGGACGAGGAAAGCAGATGGAAGAGAGAGAAAGAGAGAGAGAGAGCTCCGACACCCGTTCGAACAGAAAAAAAAGTTTAAAAAATCGAAAAGAAAAAAAAAAAGAAACGAACGAGAGCGAGCACTCGGTCGGAGATTAAGATGATTAGGTTTTAGGGGACAGAGAGCGCTACCGGGGCCTCACGTGATCGCCCTGTGGCTACCGAATTCCGTACCGGAATGGATATACAACGTGCGCGGAGCTCCCTTTCTTCACGAGCATAATAAAGAAGATGAAAATGAGAGAGAAGAAAAAGGAATGAAGAAGAAAAAAAAGAATGAGAAAAGAAGCGGGTGAGGAATAATACGAATACCGGAGCCAAGAATACATGAGCGAGAGAGAGAGAGAGAGAGAGAATGAGATGACGATGATAGAAACAACAAAGGAGCTGAACGAAGGCCGATCGACCCGGAAATGATAATATATATATCTTCACTATTATTGTTAAAGAATGTAAAATGCTTCGTCGAAAAATAATGCCAAAATATTTTGTTTCGATGTTTGTAATATTCTAGTTTCAATAATCAACGTACAATAAATTAAACGATGCAATTTATGATTTTACGATTCTCGATGATTATTCATAGTTTTTTTTTTCTCCTTAATTTTAGACTTTTTGTCAAAAAAGAAGGTGAAAGAGGGAAGAAAAATGTGGCAAATCGCACGATGATTCAACTCGAGAATTATGGAATTTGAGCATCACATACTTGAAATTTTTTTTCATAACCCTTTAAGACTAAAAACCTTTATATATATACTCGTAATTCCCGCTGGATCGTCTTCTCATTTTTCTTGTATCGTTCAACAAGCCTGCGATGTTAATCGTCTGATTATGCAATGATCGATCAACAAATGTGTGAAAATTAAATCAATTTATTATTCGTATATCGAGAATGAGTTTAAAAAAAACAACGTATTTTTCAAGTACGGTTCGGGACTATATTGGTCATCGAATGTCCATGTTAAAGTCCTGATAATCATTGAGATTCGGCACAGTCAGTAAACTTTAATGAATTTTCGGATCATGAGATCGTTATACTGAAATAGATATTCTTACTTTTATTATTATATTTGAATATTCACCAACTTTGGATTACGGTAGAATGACCCAACGAAAATTACGATGCGTATCATTGCATGACCGATGATCGTTAATTAAATTTTACCATTTTTTTTTCTCTTATTACCTATAACGTAAAAGTTTTTTTCTATACGCTCCGCGATACGCGATAGTGATTGAGATCTCTCAATCTATCATTCGCAATCGATCGATGTATAGCAATCAAGCATATATATATATATATATATCGGTTATGTATTTATGTATATATATGTATATACACATAAATACATAACCGGGGCTGAATTCGCCAGGAGGAAGAATGAGAAAGTTCGAATGATATATAGAAGATGAGAAAAGTTTGAGTGTGTATTGGAC
Source organism: Rhorus exstirpatorius (assembly GCA_963564615.1). Classification (NCBI taxonomy): domain Eukaryota; kingdom Metazoa; phylum Arthropoda; class Insecta; order Hymenoptera; family Ichneumonidae; genus Rhorus; species Rhorus exstirpatorius. The sequence goes on from OY751317.1 coordinate 34,420,708, forward strand.
GAAAAAGGATCGCGAGACGCGAAGGTTAGCCCGGGCTGACGCTCGACGAAGGAATTTCTTCGAGCGGACAGCTGCTGCTTGCCGCCGAACAAAGAAGGCAAGAGAGAGAAAAAAAAATATATATATACATATTATATATATTATATATACATAAAAAAGAATTTCTTAAAAGCGCACGTGTCCAAAGCGCGAAGAGAGTCGATCTAGCCGAAACTGCTAAAGAATGCTGCACACGCGAGCCTATCTCACTCGGTTACCGATCATTCGTTCCACTGCACATCAACGATTTTATGAAATTTCTAATTCCATCTCTGTCTCTGTCTCTGTCTCTGTCTCTGTCTCTGTCTCTCTGTCTCTCTGTCTCTCTGTCTCTCTGTCTCTCTGTCTCTCTGTCTCTCTGTCTCTCTGTCTCTCTGTCTCTCTGTCTCTCTGTCTCTCTGTCTCTCTGTCTCTCTGTCTCTCTGTCTCTCTGTCTCTCTGTCTCTCTGTCTCTCTGTCTCTCTGTCTCTCTGTCTCTCTGTCTCTCTGTCTCTCTGTCTCTCTGTCTCTCTGTCTCTCTGTCTCTCTGTCTCTCTGTCTCTCTGTCTCTCTGTCTCTCTGTCTCTCTGTCTCTCTGTCTCTCTGTCTCTCTGTCTCTCTGTCTCTCTGTCTCTCTGTCTCTCTGTCTCTCTGTCTCTCTGTCTCTCTGTCTCTCTGTCTCTCTGTCTCTCTGTCTCTCTGTCTCTCTGTCTCTCTGTCTCTCTGTCTCTCTGTCTCTCTGTCTCTCTGTCTCTCTGTCTCTCTGTCTCTCTGTCTCTCTGTCTCTCTGTCTCTCTGTCTCTCTGTCTCTCTGTCTCTCTGTCTCTCTGTCTCTCTGTCTCTCTGTCTCTCTGTCTCTCTGTCTCTCTGTCTCTCTGTCTCTCTGTCTCTCTGTCTCTCTGTCTCTCTGTCTCTCTGTCTCTCTGTCTCTCTGTCTCTCTGTCTCTCTGTCTCTCTGTCTCTCTGTCTCTCTGTCTCTCTGTCTCTCTGTCTCTCTGTCTCTCTGTCTCTCTGTCTCTCTGTCTCTCTGTCTCTCTGTCTCTCTGTCTCTCTGTCTCTCTGTCTCTCTGTCTCTCTGTCTCTCTGTCTCTCTGTCTCTCTGTCTCTCTGTCTCTCTGTCTCTCTGTCTCTCTGTCTCTCTGTCTCTCTGTCTCTCTGTCTCTCTGTCTCTCTGTCTCTCTGTCTCTCTGTCTCTCTGTCTCTCTGTCTCTCTGTCTCTCTGTCTCTCTGTCTCTCTGTCTCTCTGTCTCTCTGTCTCTCTGTCTCTCTGTCTCTCTGTCTCTCTGTCTCTCTGTCTCTCTGTCTCTCTGTCTCTCTGTCTCTCTGTCTCTCTGTCTCTCTGTCTCTCTGTCTCTCTGTCTCTCTGTCTCTCTGTCTCTCTGTCTCTCTGTCTCTCTGTCTCTCTGTCTCTCTGTCTCTCTGTCTCTCTGTCTCTCTGTCTCTCTGTCTCTCTGTCTCTCTGTCTCTCTGTCTCTCTGTCTCTCTGTCTCTCTGTCTCTCTGTCTCTCTGTCTCTCTGTCTCTCTGTCTCTCTGTCTCTCTGTCTCTCTGTCTCTCTGTCTCTCTGTCTCTCTGTCTCTCTGTCTCTCTGTCTCTCTGTCTCTCTGTCTCTCTGTCTCTCTGTCTCTCTGTCTCTCTGTCTCTCTGTCTCTCTGTCTCTCTGTCTCTCTGTCTCTCTGTCTCTCTGTCTCTCTGTCTCTCTGTCTCTCTGTCTCTCTGTCTCTCTGTCTCT